>PVIA01008000.1:0-76689 GCA_004024845.1 Tonatia bakeri
AAAAAAACACAGGTGATATATTCAATGCAACTTCCTTTAAACACGTAACTGGGTTCAAAAGTCTCTTTTGTCATGACGTCCTGTCCCGGTGACATGGACAAAACTCCAACTTTCCTCAAATATTCTACACTTAAGACACATGCCCAGCTCGGCTTCTCTGCCACATCCCGGACAGTTCGGGAAGACGCCAGCAGGACCAGCTACCAGCCTGCAGCTGGAGTCCTCTCAGCCCCGCTGGAGCAAGTGGTGCGGCCCTAACTTACATGTGGTGTCTAGGTGCAGGGAGGCTTGTCCCCGTCTGGGATCCTGCGACCTCTTCCCCAGCTGAGCTGAACCACAGAGCCACCTGTGGTCACTGGGCCCCGGCTCCTGGACACCCACTCGGGTTCACAAGTCTGCCTTGCTGCGGATGGGGAGCACCTACCTGGACGACCCTGCGGGAATGTTCTCCAAAGCCGGGCAGTCCCTGCAGCTGGCTCAGGGCTATGACCTGGCAGGGCAGTGCCTTGAGCACAGAGGCCGCCCTGCAAAAGGCAAGGAGGCAGCCCTCCCTGCCCTCGAAGCCCGCTGCCTCTGCCAGCACCTCCAGAGCCTCCTGCAGGGAGGGCCCATCGTGAGTTGTGACAGCAGGGCTGGTGGGAGCCTCACTCATCCCTCCAGCTCCAACCCACCTGCCCTAAAGCCAGGGTACAACAGGGCAGGGCAGGGCGGGGAGTGCTCACAGGAGCAGGCAGGACCATGGCTCACCGAGAGGCTGGTGTTGTGGTGTGTGAGGGGTGTGGGGCGCTGGCAGGCATAGGGTGGCATCCTCACTGGGCTGGGCAGCCCCTTCCTAGGCACAGCTGCCTAGGGACAGGAAATGAACAGACCGCTCTGAGGTGCAGGGCTGGGAGCCCCTGAAGCCTCGCCTCGCCTCTCCTGGGCAGTCACCTGGGGCTCTCTGGCACACACGACAGGAGCCGACTCTGATGTGATGGGACAGTGCTACCAGAGGCCTGGGCCAAAGGCAGCACTGCCCTACAGAGCAAGCTGACGATGACTTTTCGGGCCAGAGGGGCGGTAGTGACACCACCTGCCACCCCATGGGGCACTTTTCCTACAGAAGCACATGCCACATGTGCCCCACTGCCACCCCCCCTCAAACAGGGACACTGAGGACACATGGCTCACAGGCCAGGTCAGGAGTCCTTGCCTGCCTCCCCTGCTTGGCTTACCCAGGATCCATGGGGGCAGGAAGAGGCCTCCTACAGGCCCTCGGGTCATCGCACTTAGGGGTCACAGTCACATGCTTGGTGAACAAGACAGGCCTAACTAAAGACGCTAAGAACAAGTGGACCCAAGGAAGTCTACAGCAACAGTGAGAGCAGGAGGTGGATGGCCTGGCTGTCGGGGCAGAGACCTCTCTGCCAGCCTCCTCTGGACCCAGCTGCCTGCCACCTGTCCCAGTGGAGCTGCCCCTGCACCAGGCCTTCCTCTGTGGCCCTATGCTCCTCCGCTGCCCAGCTCACCTCCAGGCAATGGCGGCCCTCCACAGGGACCGGCTGCCCAGCTGCCATGCTCTCTGTGAACCAGCTGATGTCCAGCAGCGCTGGGCGGGTACAGCCTGGGGCAAGGGCCGCCCTGCTCTCCTGCCAGCAGATGGCCTCCTCGGCTGAAGTCTGCTCCATCACCGCATGTGTCACTGCGGAGCTGGGCAGAGGGAAGGGAGGGTGAGGCCTGGAGCCCTTTGCCCAGTGAGCCTGTCCTCCTTGCCTCACTCCACTCCTGCAGGCCTTCACTCTGCCTGGTGCACACCGTTCAGTCTTCACCTTCTCAGACAGACCTGCCAGCCCCTTCTCCTAGGGGCCGCGAGCTGCAGCACCACAACGCACCTGTAGGCGTCCAGCACGTGGAAGCCCTTGGACCGCGCCAGGCGGGTGAGGAAGGCCCGGCGGCTGCGGCCCATGCGGGGTTCCACCAAGTAGATGGAGACGCCGGGGAAGCGCACTTCGGGGGAGAAGTTGCTGGGGTCCTCGACCCGTGCCCGCCGCCTTCTGGGGAGCATCGCGCCTAAGCCTCCGGTGGCGCCGGCAGAAGGTAGACGGAAGGTGGCAGGGCCGAAGGAAGGTGGAAGGAAGGCGGAAAGAAGGCGCGCGAAAAGGGGAAGGGGAAGTAGCCCGGGGCTTCACTCCCGGAGGCAGGCCCCGCCCCATGCAAATAAAGGCCTTTGTGGAGGTCCCACGGGATTGGGTGTCCTGGTCGCTTAGCGCCAGAAGCCCCGCCTCTATGCAAATAGATTCAGAGGTCGCGACTTCTATTTAAATTACTCTCAGTGAAGGCGCGTCGGCTCCCGGACCCCCCAGAACTAGAGAACAGGCTAGGCATCCTGGGTGGGCGGTCAGGGGCCGGTCCTCGGCGGGGCCGCGGGGGGGCGGGGGACGGGGCTAACGGTTTGACCTAGGCCGAACCTCTGGCTGCAGAGACTTGGCGGCGGGGATCCCGGGACGGCCAGCGGGGCAGACGCAGGAGCCTGGAACGTGCTGGTACCGCGGCTGCTTCCAACCGGGAAGGTTTTCAGTTGATCGGCGTTGGAACAGCTGGTCCGCCATCTGGAAAAATAGAAGCCGGTTCCCTTGGCCCCCTCCCTTACTCCTTGACACCAAAATAAAATCCAGATGGGTCAAACCTTGAAATCTGAAAAAGGAACAGAGAACGTACTGGGAAGGCGATGAATGTTTGTATAGTCTAAGTATTACAATAAACCAGAAACACTGAAGGACAAGAATGATAGATAAACTTGACTACACACAAATTATAAATGTATTCAAGGAGCCGTTGTTGCTGTGGCTCAGCGTATTGAGCGCTGGCTTGTGAACCAAAGGATCGCCGGTTTGATTCCCAGGCAGGGCCAATGCCTGGGTTGCCCCCCAGGTCCCCAGTAGGGGGTGCTCAAGAGGCAGCCACACATTAATGTTTCCCTCCCTTCCCCTCTCTAAAAATAAAATTCTTTAAAAAAGTAAAATATTTAATATTCAAAAATTAAAATTAAGCATCAAACCAGAGGAAAAGTGACACATTTTGAAATTGAGTCTATTCATGTAATTAAGAAATTGTCAGATAAATAAGGAAAAGGCAACAATCTAGTGAAAAGATTGTCAGGAGAAACAACAGCAATTCACAGAAAACACATTGCTCATAAACTTATGTCATGTGTCCCGACCTGTCTAATCATTACAGAAGTGCAAATACAAGTGAGATTTCTCCGCCTGTTGCATTGTCAAACATTTAAAAAATTGATCACACTTATTGAAGGTGTGAGGGAATTGGCAATTTGTAGGAATGACTTTTTGGAAACCAGTTTGGCAACCACACCCAAAGAAACCAAAAATTGCACCCAGCAATTCATTTTCCAAAGTTGGGAATGCTGACGTGTGGGAACTAATGAATGTCCCTGCGTGTCTCCCTCATTCTGAGGCCCTGCATTTGGAATTTAGCTCATCAGTGTAGCCATGCTCAAACAGGTGGGACAGCCAAGTGTGGCCCCTGTCCCAGCCCTCTCTCCCATCACCCCGTGTGTGGTGGGCCCAGGACTCAGTCCCCCACACCAGCTCCCAGCCTGCCCTCCGGGGACCCAGAATAGACTCCAGGATGCCAGAATTGTGACCTCTCCCTCACTGCCCACCCCCCGCCATGTCTCCTCTTGCCTTCAGGGAAGGGGGAACTCCCAGGGCCTCTTTCCCATCTGTAGGTCCCACCTCTCCACGGGGAGCAGCCCCCATCCCCTGAGACCATTTTCTTCAAACACGCTCTGTCTCTGGCCAGGGCACCTGACATCTGTCCTGGGGTGGCAGAGGCAGCTTTTAATGGCCCATCACACCTGAGTACTTAAAACACCAGGCAACTTGCAAAAATGAGGAACATGGGGCCTTGCACAGGTGCAGCGAGGTTCTGTGAAGGGGCGGGGTGACCACCAGTGCCTGGCACCAGCAGGCAAGGCCAGGGGCATATGCTCCTCTCCTCTCCTGCCTGTACCACCAGGTCTCTGTCCAGCCAGCTGGAAAGCAGAGAGAGACCTCAGCCCTCTATTTCTAAAAACCCTGGCTTGGGAGTCCCAGATGCCCAAGCCCCCAGACTCCTGCTCCCCACACCGAGACCACCCCAAAAAGTCAGAGAGGCAGCAGAGATGAGCTTCTGGCTGGGCCCTTCCAGTCTGCCTCCCTGTCCCAGGTGTAGGAGCTTACATATTTCCAAGATGAATCTTATCTGTTTCCTGCTCCCACTTCCAGCTCCACGTGGTCCCCAGGGGTCATTTTTAAGTCCTCATGACCTTTGCAGAGCACTTTCTTTGAAGTTCCCTTCAGTGCTGTTTCCACCTGTCCTTGCCTGTGGGGCCAGAGCTCTGCCTTGGCTCTTGGGTTGCTCCTCCGGTCAGTTTCGGTCTCCTGAGGGTTGCTTGTCAGCATTCTGGTGAGCATGCGGTCAAACCGCTGACCATGCTGGGCTGAGCTCCTGAGGGCCACTGGCCCCAAGGCACCAGCCTGCAGTGCTGGTCTGGGCCTTCCTGAGCTACCCCCAGCATCACTGTAGGTTTGGATGGCTTGCTGTCATAACAACAGAAACTTATTTCTCACAGTAACCTCCTAAGGCCTCATCTCCAAATGCACTGGGGGGCAAGGTTCAACATATGAATCTTGGAGGACACAATTTAATCCTTAGTGTCTGGTGTATTTCTGTCCCGTACCCACTGTAACAAACTAGTGCAAACTAGGTGGCTTAAAACAACAGAAATGTATTCTCTCCCAGTTCTGGAGACCAGAGTCTAAGACTGAAGCGCTGACAAGGGGATGGGGGAGGGTGGGGGGATGGGAAGATCCTTCCTGCCTCTTCTAGCTTCTAGGGCCTGCCACTCTTCCTGGGCTCTGGCTGTGTCCCCCTGACCTCTGTCCCACTTCCAATGGCTGCCCTCCCTCGGGATCGTCTCCATTCTGTATAGAGGCACCAGTTGCAGGATTTAGGGCCCATCCTACTTCAGGATGACCTCATCTTGGAACTCTTGATTACATATGCAAAGATCCTTATTCTGAATAAGGTCACATTTGAGGATCCACATGTACCTGAATTTTGGGGGCAGCCATTCACCCTGCTACCTTGAGTCCACAGCTCTGACTCGGGCTCGGCTCTGGACTCTGGCATACTGTGTGACCCTCACCAGGGGGTCACCATGCGACCTTCCCTGATCTGCAAAGACCCATCAGTAGATAACTAAGATGCCAGTGATGGGCAGGACATTCAGGGTAACGCCTCCACTTCTGCACATGCTTGGAATTTTAATAACAACATGTTTTTATTTAATTTTTTAAGATTTTATTTATTTTTAGACAGAGGGGAAGGGTGGGAGAAAGAGAGAGAAACATCAGTGTGTGGTGTGCCCTGACTGGGAATCAAACTGGAGACCTTTTGGTTCACAGGCTGGCACTCAATCCACTGAGCCACACCAGCCAGGGCTTAATAATAAAATGTTTTCAAGCATGTGCACATATATGTAATGCAATCGGTGCTGTCTACCGCGCTGTTCCAGGCCCCTCACAGGTGTCCACTCGTGGATGCCCAGGACACTTCTGTCAGTGGATGACATCCTTGTCCCCATCTCACTGGGGAGGCGACAGAGATGCAGAGAGACCAAGCAACTTGCCCGAGTTCGCACAGCTAGCGAACAGCAGTGATGGGATCTTGTCTTAGAAAACACTGCTGTGTCCTCCTTTGCTCTCACCCAGCACCCTGACACCGACATCTGGGTTTCCATACCAGCTGGGTGTTCTACAGTTCAACTCCGTCCCCTCACACACACACACACTTCAGATGCCAACCTTACTCTTTGGTCATCACCTCTGCCTCTGACTGACCAGCTATAAACTGGGGTTCCTATGACCCCTCCTTGAATTTGACCTTTGTTAGAATGATACACAGGACTCCCTACTAGAGAGGTTAACAGCTTCCCTACTAGATCACCAGCCCATTACAAAGGAAGATGAAGAGATGGGAATGGTCCCGAACCAGGAGCTTCTGTCCCTGCAGAGGCAGCTGTGCTGCCTTCACGTGGACATGTTTACCAACCAGAAGCTCCCCAGACCTAGGGGACTGTCGTGGCTCAGGGACTGTTGTGGAGGCTTCGCCACTCTGCTGTGGCCCAGTGTTAACTCTGAGTCCCCGCTGAGGATGGGGGCAGCGCTGGAGGCTCCCTGCTGCTCCTGGAGGCTTGGGCTTTGTGGCGACCAGCCCCACCCAGGAGCCACCCGGAGTCAGTCATCAGAACAAAACGCACTCCCTTCACCCAGGAAATTCCGAGGGGTGTGAGACCTGGAAGACCAAATATCAGAACAAAAGTGATTCCTCGCACTCTTCCCACTTAGGGAGCCCTGTGCTGGGATGGCAGTGGGGGAGGGCGAAGATCAATGGGCATGTGTTCTGTTATTTATGGTTGTGAGCCAGCGTGCCTGGCTTTGTCACAGACTCCCTGTCCATGTACTTCCAAAATGCCCAGAGGACTGTCTGACAAAGTTACTTGTTCTCTCTGGGAAGCAGGGTGGTCTGAAATTCAATAAAACTTATCCTAAGTGTTTGATTTTGTCTTTTTTCTAATTCTTCTACAATCAGCACACACCACTTGCATAACAAAGAACTTTGACATAAGAAGAGTGTCCCACCTGGCTGTTCAGTGGGCCCACAGTCAGGTAGGTGCTGAGCCGGGGTAGGGGTGGGAGTGGGGAAGGCAGGGGGCACTGGCAGCCCTGAGGCTTCCCAGTACCCACCCTCTCCGGCCCCTGCGGTTTCTGATGACCCACAGCTGGCAGAATTCCAGACCCTGCATCAAGCTGGCAGGACCGCCTGGCACCCAGCCCATGCAGACACGGGCCACGCACAGGTGTGCACACCTGTGGCCCTGCAAGCCGAGGAGCATAAGCTCAGGTAGGAAGCAGCATCTAAAATAGTGTCGGGAGGCCAGCAGGGGGCGCGCTCAGCCTCCACGGCTCTCTGAACGACCGAGAAGAGCTGTCCATCGCAGCTTCCCTATTCATCCCCTGGCCTTGCGCCTTACCAGTTACTGTTTTCTGTTGTGGACTCCCATTAGCTGCTACAATGGGTTTCTGTTCTTTGCAGCCCAGCGACCCTGAACCACAGTGGTTTCCCAGCCTTGCCCACACCAGGGCGTTTTCTCATCTTTGAGGACTTGACATAGGAAAACTAGTACTCAGTATATTTTAATTTGCATTTTCATGATTTTTACTAAGGTCCACACATTTGCATATATTTATTGTCCCCTGGTGTTTCTTCTTTTGTAACTTTCCTGAGCAGATCTCATAGTTCATTTTTTTAAAGATTTTATTTATTTATTTTTTAGAGAGGGAAGGGAGGGAGAGAGAGAGAGAAACATCAATGTGCGGTTGCTGGGGGACATGGCCTGCAACCTAGACATGTGCCCTGACTGGGAATCGAACCTGCAATGCCTGGTTCGCAGCCCGCACTCAATGCACTGAGCTACACCCACCAGGGCTCATAGTTCATTTTTTTAAAGTGGAGACAAATACAATCTTTAAAAATTATATTAATTAATTAATTTTAAAAGGGAGACAGTCAAATTGGCTTGGAAAATGTATATAACTTAACAGCTTCCCTTTACCAAAGACTTACTGTTTTCAAGGAGTAACTTCCCAGACTCAGCTCAGGGAGCCCTCCCATTTCACAAGGGAGCCACCCACCGTGCAGAGGAGGCTCGGCAGGCTCCTCAGTGTCCACTTCTGACCTAGGAGCCTAGCAGCTCCTTTCCCGGTGCTTTTGTTTGCCCTTTAATTTCACTTTCAGTCGACTTCGAACAGACAGCTAGAACTTTTAGAAGGCTCCAGGTCTTGCTCCTTTCTCCTACAGCCTCTGCTCAGAACATAAACACGGCTTCCCGTTTTCTTCTGGCACAGCGATGTTCTTTCAACACGAGCGCCGAAGTTTCAGCAGCGTGTCCAGATGACTGTGTGATCTTTTTTCCAGGAGCCCCCGCGTCCTGAACTGAGCGGCCCTCCATTCCCCTCGGACTTTCTCACGGTCCATACCACGCTCCCTCCCGCACCCCTCAGTCTGCCAGCTGCAGAATTACTCGTGGCTGGAAGCCTGCCTCCCGCCCCCTCAGCTGCCCCTGTCCCACTGCTGCGGTGACCCCCAGTCTCCCCAGGGGCTGTGTCCTGTGGTGAGTGGAAGGAATTTGGGTGAACTCTGCTCGCTCAGCAGTCTGGGCCTGCAGAGCTGGGCGGGGGCACGAGACGGTGGAAAATCACATGTGGTTTTCCCGTTGTCGGAAACCAAGCACTGTCTTGCCAGTCATGCACACAACAACACCCTCTGGGAGACCCCAGGTCCCTGGCTCTAGAACCACCTCCTCAGAAGAGCCAGACTGCAGACAAGGGGTTGCTTCTAGCCCCTTCCCCCTGGAGGGAGGAGCAGAGGGATAGCACAGGCCCCCGTGTCCTTCTTCCTGGGTCCCTGGAGGCAGACCCAGGACTCCAGGAGACGGGGAGGGGCTGGGGCCTGACACTGAAGCCTGCAGTCCGGAGCCCAGGATCCTGGGTCCTCCAGTTAGACCACCCCCAGCAGCCTTACTGGCTGGCAGGGCCGTAGAGGAAGGCACCTCCAAAACCATCCTCCAATACTCAGCCATCTCAGTATTGGGGCTTCCCCCTGACTTGGCCTGGCCTCAGGTGACTAAGTTGCTGCCTCAGAGGCCCAGAGCGGCTAGTACGTTCTCCCCGGCCTCCCAGACCCTGACGCTCCAGAGGGTCCTATTCCTGTGTCCTGTGGCTGCCCCAGCTAGAACTCAGGCACACTGGTGCTGTTGGCTGCTGAATTCCCACCCTACCCAGGCTGAGGTGCCAGCAAGAGGGGCTGGTGCCCGAGGCCCAATGGCCAGAGTCTAGGGAGCTTCAGAGGCCTCATCTGAACCCTCCCTGCCACTGATGTGCTGTGACCTGGACATGTCACTTCTCGCTGGGCCTCAGTTTCCTCACTTAGATGTGGGGAGGTTAGTGCATGTACTCAACAAGCATCAGTCACTACCCAGCTGCTGCTCACGTGCCAGGACCCTGCACCAGGGACTGACTTCAGGAGTCTCAGCCTGGGAGCAGGAAGCTGAGCTATGGTGTGCGTGGGTGCAGAGGTCTCTGCTGGGACTGTTAACAGGGATGAGCTCCCTGAGAGACCCAGTCAGCTCTTCCCCGAGTGGAGCTAGGAGAGGGGCTTTATGGAGATGCCACCTGGGGCTCAGGACGTGGCCCCCAGGGGCCCCTGCATTCCCTGGACGTGGGTAGGTGAGGTTCCAGGATCAGGTCCCAGCCCTTCCAGGCCCCTGGAGCTGAAGGCTGGGGTGGGACTGACCCTCAGGCCTCCCAAGGCCCAGGCCAGCATCAGCTCCAGGTCCCAGCTGTCTGTGCAGCAGAGAAGATGCCAAGACTCTTCCAGTTGATGGGGAAATTCAGGAGTTAGCGTTTGTTAGCTGTATAATTAACAGGGTTAGTGATTCATGAAGGTAGAAAGCCGTTGTTTCTGGAACTGGAGCGAATGACTGGACCCACACTGACTCCAGGAGGCCACAAGCAGTCTGTGTGCCCAGGAGGACAGCGAGAGGTCAGGATGGCACTGGAGCCGTCACGCTCCCAGGGGACATCCCCCAGATGTCACCAGTCTGCAGGAGAAAGGATTCGGAAATTGCTGGACTGAGGTTTTTATCTGATCAACCTTTTCCCCTAAATTCCAAACCCCTTACCTACACTTTCTGTCTCCTTATAAAAAGGGTCAGCCTGAGATGAGATGTTAGGATGGTTTCTTAGGGCACAAACCCACGGTCTTCTCAGGTCACCGGCATCAGAGTAAAGCGCCCACAAAGACTCCATCCTCATCTCTACTTATTGGCTCTGGGAGTGACAGGCAGCACGAACACCAACTTCTGGTTTCACTACCAGGGCAGAGGGCCCACTTCCGGTCCCCTGGAGGAGCCCTCTGCCCCTTACAGCTGAGGGGGGGGGAAGGGGATTGTTCTCTCCACAGCTTCAGGACAGGCTTCTGGGAGGGGGAGGAAGCAGGAAGCCCTCTCCCAGGGGTGGTTTGGGGGTGGGGGTCCCATCTGCCACCATCAACCAGTCAGGTTGTTCACAACACCTCCCTTGGGCTGCTGTGGGACTGACCCCACCTCAACAGGAAGAGGGGCTTCCAAAGCTTCTCACTCCTGATCCAACTCCTCACCTCCTCCCAGTGTGGGAGCTTCTGGCTCCCTCTAGGGCAGGGGAGGGGCATGTGCCAACCCTGTGTCAGCTTTGCCTACACGAAGGGCCTGCCCCTGCCACACCTGCAGGGCCTCTGAGTGCACTGTCTTCTGATCACACTGCCCTCTGCACCTGCACCCCCTTTGGGGCCGACCCTGAGTAGGAGCACTCCTCCTGGTCTCTGTCCAGGCAGCCCCGCCCTGGCAGGTGGTACTGGGCCTTCAGGGGTGACAGTGCAGGCCACACTCCTCTTTCTCCCTGTCAGTGGGTTCCACAGGCCTCAGCCCCCACAGCTGCAGGGGGCTCGAAACAACCCCCAGGCCATGCTGGCTTCCCCCAAGAAATCTCCTTCCCCACTTTAGAAGCAGCCAGGGGGCACCTGCCTGGGTGGCCTGTCACCATCCTGCTTATCAAGCCCAGTGCAGTCCTGCTGTGGCCTCTCAGCAGGTTCTCAGTGGAAGGGAAGAGGCTGGAGGGGTGCCCTGAAGACCCTGGACTAGCTCAGAGTCCTTGGATGTGCACACAGATGTCTGGCCTGGTGGGAGCACCATCCCCTGGGAGGGTGAGCAGCAGCCACAGGAGGCGTGGGCCTCCCACCGGCCACCTGCTTTGCCCCGGGAGCTTGCTGCCTCTTCAGCACACAGAGTCTCCCGAGGGGCCCTGGCTGCCGCCCTGCGCCCACACACAGTCCCGGCCCAAGTCTGAGGGACTTCTCCGGTGCAGCCTTAAAGCTAAGCTGTGCCCCAGTGCCACCCACCCAGAGGAGTCTGACCTTGCACGGAGAGCAGTCAGTCACCCCTTCACTCCACCTGCCCAGACCCTCAGGGTGAAGGGCCCCTACTCCCTGGCCCCCACCCTGGGGCCCAGCTCCTCACAAGGCCGTTGCTCATGTTCCTGGTGGTGACTCACTGTGGTGAGCGAAAGGTTCTTTCTATCCCTTCTCAATGTTTTCATGGCTTCTATTTTCCCTGGCAGAGGATGCTGGGCCCAAATCTGATCCATGTGTGAGCCAGCGGAACTGGCCTCTGCGGGGAAGTGACGCTCCATAGCCTCCAGCCTCCCTGCTTCCCACTCAGCTGGGGGCTAGAGAGCAAATTCCAGGACAGTCCCCGTGGCGTGGGGCAGGCCATTTATGGAGAAGAGCTGGCTTCGCCTGCCTGCTGGCAGACCAGCCCAGGGACGCATGGCAGGGACAGCCGAGAACAAGGAGGCCTGCTGGGGGCTGAGAGCCCAGTGGGTACGCTTGTGTCCTGGGGAAAGGGGTGCTGCCGCTAGGCACAGCTCGAGCAGGACCTGCACCTCCAGGGCTGAGGACACCGGTGAGGGGCAGAAGGGGACATATCGACCAGATGGCGTAGAGGGCCTAGCTCTTGACACAGTCCCACTGCCTTGTTCAGTACAAGGCTGAGCCAGTGAGAAGTGAAGGTAGGGCCTGGAGGGGAGGGGGTGAGAGGAGGCAAAGCCTTCCAGTCCAGGCCAAACTGGCAGCCGCTCCCACTCCCGAGCCCCCTGGCGGCTACCCATGCAGGCTGGCCAAAGCTGTGTGGAGCCCAGGGTGTCCTGACTTGTGTCCTGGTTCTGAAAAGAGGGGAGGAAAGAGACAGGGGCTGCCTGGCACCTTGGCTGGTAGAGGAGCAATGGGCTCCTGCCACTGTGGGCAACAGTAAAAGAAACTGGGGGCTGGTGCAGCCCGTGTCTGCTTGGGCAGCAAGTGGCTGTTACGCCTGTGGCACGTCCCGGCACACAGCTTCCTTGGGCTGAAGGCACACACCCTCTCCCCAGCTGGGCGGCATCTGGCCTCCTCTTGAGGCCCCACATCTTCCACGTGGAGCTGAGCTCACAGGCACGGCCCCTGCAACCGGTCCTTGATCTCACCTGGGTGCTCCATCTGCTCCAGAGGTGAGGGAAGGAGGCTGCTGCCTGCCACCTCCTTGTTAGTTTCTTAATCGGTGTCCAGGTACCCTATCTCGGTGGCTGGGAGTGCAGGGGTATGCAAGACACCCTTGAACTTCTATGGAAATCTCCGCACCCCTGACAGCCCATTCCTGTGACTTACGCAGACAGATTAATGAAAACAGTCTCCTCCCAACCTGCTCCATCTCTGACCTTCTCCAAACCTAGCCCAGTGTGCCAAGACCTGGGAGGGAGGGGCACCTTTCCTGGGGCTCCTGCCCCCCGCAGAGCAGCGGGCCCATCCCAGGCAGCTTTGCTCCTGCCCCACCAGAGCGTGGGTTCCCAAGGCCCCGCAGGAGGCACAGGGAGGGATCATCATGGGCCTCGGAGGTTGGCTGGACGTCTGTATGCCAGAGCTGCGGGCCCAAGCCCCCAGAGAAGGAGCCGCGGGTTGGCCAGGTGCCCTCAAGACGGTTCCGCGGCCGAAATGGGGAGGGTCCCGAAGGCCAAAGTCCTAGGCCTGGCTCCGCTACCCGCATTCCTAGTCACCTCTAGTGGGTTCGGAGGCATCTCGCCTCCTGGTCAGGGCTGGCTGGAGACAGGGAGGTGCTGCGGGCGCACCCGCAGGACTTCCCATCCACTCCGACCCTCCCTCCCCACAGGCCTCCAGCCCGGGACATCACTCCGGTCCTTGCTCTGGGAAGTGCCAAGCGCTAGGAGCCCGCTGTTCGGCACCACCCCCGCGCAGACCCTCAATCCACGCCCAGCTCCTCCTCTACCTCCTCCTCCTACCCTGGGGGTGGGGAAGCCGGTTCCGGAAGCCCCGACGCCCCCGCCCCGGCCGCCGCTGGAGCTTTGGAGAGGGCGGTCCGCACCCGAGCGCGCCACGCGGGGCCGGAGCTCCCAGCCGCCGCAGCGCCTCGGAATCTCTAGCCACCTCTGCGTCCCCACCGACCGCTAAATCACTGCTGGGGCCGGAGCCCCTGCGCCCCACCCCGGATTCCTCCCGCGCCTCACCCCGGAGCCTCCCGCGCCTCACCCCGGAGCCCCCCGCGCCCCACCCCGGCTTCCTCCCGCGCCCCTCCCCATCCCCGCCCCTATCCCTGGCCTCTGCCCCCTACCCCCCACGCGTGTCGCTGCCATGGCGGCTGTGCGGGGGGTGCCCCTGCTCGGCCTCCTCCTAGTGCTGCTGGCGCTGTGCCCCGGGGGGCGCCCGCAGACGGTGCTGACGGACGACGAGATCGAGGAGTTCCTCGAGGGCTTCCTGTCTAAGCTGGAGCTCGAGCCCCGGGAGGACGACTTGGAGCCCCCTCCGCCCCCTGAGCCCACCCTGCGCGACCGCAAAGCCCAGACCGGGGGCAAGCCTGGGGCGCGCCTAGGGGTGGCTGGAGAGGGTAAGAGCGGGGCAGGGGTGGCCCTGGCTTGATGGGGGCCTCGGGGCACCCCACATCTCAGGTGAGAATGGCGGGCCTCTTCAGGGTCTGGCCACTGTCCAGTCCGCCTGGCTGAGGAGTGGCTCTGTAAGGCACGGGACTGCCCAGATGTCTGTGGGACACCTTGCCAGGCCTGGATCAGTGCTGGCTTGTGGCCCTTTGGACACCGAGACACATGCAGCAGGTCTGCTGCCCAGTAGCTGCGATCGTCCCTCATTCCCAGTGCTCAGTGGCCCAGGGGCACTAGGCTTAAGCCAACAGGAGGGGACTTTTCTGTCCCCTCCCCAGGTTGGTGCTGAGAGCCGCCCTGCCACCCCAAACGTCCACTCAGCCTGTCTGTGGCTCGTGTTGGCTGTGCTGGAGTCACTGCCAGAGTCCGAGCCTCAGCCTCCCCTGGAAGGGTCCCCAGCCCCTCCTGCCTGGCTCCTGCTCCCAGGGCATGGAGGAGGAGACCCCCCCCCCGCCAACAGGAGGGTTGTTGTGAGAACTCATTGAGATGATACATCACAGAAGCATGTTATCCAGCCTCTTACGTAACCAGTAACCAGTCGTCAGTGTCTCCGCGGCTCCTTGTGCCTTGAGGAGGGCGAGGGTCGGGCTGGTCCCTTTCCCAGGAGACTCCAACCCACATTCCTCAGGCCAGCAGCCCTTGCCCTTACTCTGGAGCTTTCCTGGCTCCACCACCCCCTTCTGGGTGGGGGCTGGTCCTGGGACCCTCTGGGTCTCCCCCACCTCTAGCTCACATTCCAGGCTCGCTGTTCTGGCCTCTTGCCGTTGCTGGGGCTCCCAGGTCTACATTCTGTAAACTTCCCTGGGTTCCCTCCCCTTGCCTCCCACTCCCATTTACATTCTCTGCCCCACGCCCTCCCACTCCCTGCCCCACTCTGAGCAGCTTCTGCCCTGCCAGCCCCTTCCCCTGTGCTCTGTCCCCTGTGTGGCCCCAGGACCCCAGTGGTTATGGCTTCCGGCCACCCCAGACCCCTTCCTTCTCAACAAGGCCTCGCCCACAGGTGCCCCTGACTTTGGGAGCTTTTCTTGCCCCTGCAGGGGGCTTCTGGAGGTCCAGCCCTGTCCCTGCCTTGTACCCTTCACTTTGCCTGGCAGTTGTCAGAAATGAGACCACCTTCCCCTTGAGACGGGGGTATTCCCCCTGCTGAGACCAGGATGGCTTAGTCACCTGGGTGCCTTCCATGTCCAGCACAGAATAGCCGAGGGGACTTGTCAGGAAGGGGTGCACTGCGAGGGGCCTCTGCTCCTCGACAGAGACCATTGGGAAGACAATGGCCCGCCATGGGAGCTGGGCCACCATGGTGAGAGCGGCTCTGTGGGCTTCTGAGCCCAGATGTGTCGCTGAGGCAAGGGACTTCACCTCCCAACCTGGGAAATGTGGGGTACACAGGAGCCCCTATGCCCAGCTTGTTGGGAGCCACGTGGGTCACAGAGTGAGCTGTCCATCAATGGAACCTATATCTGCCTCTTGGACAGCACCTCCAGAAAAGGCCAAAGACAAGGGGAAGAAAGGAAAGAAGGACAAAGGACCCAAGGTGGCCAAGAAGCTGCCGGAGGGGTCCCCCAGGCCACCCAAGAAACCCAAGGAGAAGCCACCCAAGGCTACTAAGAAGCCCAAGGAGAAGCCACCCAAGGCCACTAAGAAGCCCAAGGAGAAGCCACCCAAGGCCACTAAGAAGCCCAAAGAGAAGCCACCCAAAGCCACCAAGAGGCCCCCAGCTGGGAAGAGGCCTCCTACCGCAGCCCCCTCAGAAGCCCCATGGTGGCCACTGCCCCCACCCCTGAGCCCCAGCCCCAAGGAACTGCCACAGGAGGAAGGTGTGTGTTGGTGGTCCTGGGCGGTGGGCTCTGCCCTGCCCGACTGCGGGGAGCGAGGTGGGAGGGGCCCCTGTTTCCTACAGACCCTCGGGCCCCAGGCAGTTGGGTTGAAGCTCCCTCAGGTCGCAGGGGGGGTGGGTGGGGGACCAGTGTCCTCACTGGGGGCTTCCTCTCCACTGTCTTGGCATCTGACTCTGGGACCCCATCCAGAGCCGTCCCTCGTGTGTGCTGGACACGGAGCCTGCCAGGGGCCCTCCTGCCGGGGCAGCTTAATGGCCGGGCCTCCCCAACAGCAGGGCCTGGGCTCCCCAGGTCACCTGTCTGGCCACCTGGCCCTGGCAGTGCCGGCAGGGTGCTGAGGGCAGAGTGGCCCAGGCATCCTGGGAGAGAGCTGAGGCTCAGGGGGTGTCAGCAAGCCCAGGAGGGTGGGGGCCCCTGCAGTGGCCCGTGGTCAGCACAGGCCTCTGGTTCATCTGTGCTGGGGTTTCTGTTGCAGGTGGGGCCCTCCCGAGCCCCTGGCAGGGTCCAAGAGGTGAGGCCCGGGTGGAGCGCCAGCCTGGTGAGTGGGCAGCACCCACCTGGTTGGGAGACCAGCCACCTGGGCTCGCTAGGTTTCCCGGGTGCTGAGGCGGGGGTGTCGGGCAGTGTCTTCACGAGGCTGCCACTGGCGTTTCCCCCAGAGCCAGAGGAGGAGACCGAGCAGCCCACACTGGACTACAACGACCAGATCGAGAGGGAAGACTACGAGGACTGTGAGTGGGAGCCCGCTGGGCGGCCACCACCGGGCCCCACCTCCCATCTCAACCCAGACGCCCGTCCCCGGGGTCTGCCTGCCCTCCCAGCCCTGTGCCCTGCCCCATTCAGCCCACTCTCTCCCCCAGTTGAGTACATCCGGCGCCAGAAGCCGCCCAGACCGCCCCCCAGCAGGAGGAGGCCTGAGAGGCCCTGGCCTGAGCACCCCGAGGAGAATACCGAGCCCCGGGGGCAGGGGATGGCCGCCCCGGAGGAGAAGGAAAGGACTGGTAGGATGGGGCAGAGGGGGAGGGGGACGTCCGGTGAGAGGCTGTGTGCCCACCCCTGACTCCCACTCCCACAGAGCCGCCTTTGAAGCCCCTGCCACCCCTGCTTCCCCCCGACTATGGGGATGGCTACGTGATCCCCGACTATGACAGCAGTGAGTGCCCTGCCCTCTGCCCACATCACAGGGGCAGCGTGGTGGCAGTGACCCCAGTGACCCCACATGCCACCATCTGTGCTGCCCTAGTCTGCTCCCCTTGCTCTTCCTTCCACACCTTCCTGGTTCCTGACTCTGTGCTTCCTTCAACCCTTCCCTCCCCCCACCCTCTCTGTCAGCCTTTTCTTTCTGAGACCCCCCTCTGTCCCTCTTCCCCTGTCTGGGAGGACAGTCCCTCCTCCTGAGCCCTGGTGATTTCTGAGCTCCAGAACCCGGGAGCTCTGTCTGCACTGTGCAGTGCCCCCCCAGGGGGGGCAGCCTCAGCCATCTCAGCAGGGCTCTCCCTCCTCCAGTGGACTATTACTTCCGGCCGCCCAAACCCCAGAAGCCGGACACTGGGCTGGAGACCGATGAAGAGAAGGAGGAGCTGAGTGAGTAGAGTCCTGCTGCTCCCACCCCTCCACCCCCACGCCACCCACCTCCACCCGCCCGCCCCAGCTCAGCCTGCCCCCACGAGCCCCCTCAAGCTCAGGGCTAAGTGACAGGCCCTCCCGCTGCTCAGAGAAACCCAAAAAGGAGGGCAGCAGCCCCAAGGAGGAGGAGACGGAGGACAGATGGACACTGGAGAAGGGCAAGGACCACAAAGGTGTGTGTGTGGGGCAGGACGCTGGGCCCTCGCAGCCTGGGTCCTGGTGGCAGAGCAGCTGGAGTGCTGGGTGCTCCAGGACCCTCCGCACCATCCTCCCTTCATTGTCCCCAGGGCCCCGGAAGGGCGAGGAGGTAGAGGAGTGGGCTCCAGCAGAGAAAATCAGTGAGTGCGGGGCCTGGGGGGTGGGGGTGGGGGAAGAGGGTGTGTGAGGGAGCTGGGGGAAGTGACCCCCCCGCCCAAGGCCCCATGTGGAGAGGGGAGAAGGCTCCAGGGCCCCGGTTCTGCGTGTGGTGGAGGGAGGAGTGGAGCCATGGGTGGCAGCCTGGGGTGCTGTGTCCGCAGAGTGCCCCCCCATTGGGATGGAGTCACACCGAATCGAGGACAACCAGATTCGGGCCTCCTCCATGCTGCGCCACGGCCTGGGGGCCCAGCGTGGCCGGCTCAACATGCAGGTGGGTGCCGGGGCGTGCCCTCTCCCAGCTGGGCGGGCTCCTGCGCCCACTCAGCCACCCCTGCCCCCCAGGCCGGTGCGGTCGAGGACGACTACTACGACGGGGCCTGGTGCGCCGAGGACGACGCGCAGAGCCAGTGGATCGAGGTGGACACCAGGAGGACCACCAGGTTCACAGGCGTCATCACCCAGGGCCGCGACTCCAGCATCCAGTACGTCGGTTCACAGGCACTGCGGGGGTGGGCAGCCCCAGGCCTGGCTCTGAGTCCCATTGGAGACCCTGCAGTGAGCCCCCCGGGGGCTCAGTCCCCTTCTCAGCTGTGACACCATCCAGATAAGCAAACCACCCATCCATGGCCACAGAGTGGGCACAGGAGCCCCTGCACCACACCCCTACCAGCTCTTAAGTTCTTGGACCAGGAGAGGGGCCTCAGCCAGCTGAGGGCCTAAGACCTGGGCTGGAGACCCTCCTCGCCCTGACCACTGACCACTGTCCACTCCCCAGTGACGACTTCGTGACCTCCTTCTTCGTGGGCTTCAGCAACGACAGCCAGACGTGGACGATGTACACTAATGGCTACGAGGAAATGGTGGGTGCCTGTGCCCTTAGCACGGCCCCCAGCCTCTGGGCCTCTGATGGGCTCCAGCCCAGGATGGGGCGCAGCTCTGAGGCCTGCTTCTCCCTAGACCTTCCATGGGAATGTAGACAAGGACACGCCGGTGCTGAGCGAGCTCCCGGAGCCGGTGGTGGCCCGCTTCATTCGCGTGTACCCCCTCACCTGGAATGGCAGCCTGTGCATGCGCCTGGAGGTGCTGGGCTGCCCTGTGTCCCGTGAGTGTGGGGGTGGGGGCGGCAGGGCTGGGGGCGTGGGGCTGGGCTGGCAGCTGGCCAGCTCAGGGCCCTGCCTGCCCACCCCCTGCAGCTGTCCACAGCTACTACACCCAGAACGAGGTGGTCACCACCGACAACCTGGACTTCCGGCACCACAGCTACAAGGACATGCGCCAGGTGTGGGGCTCGTCCCAGGGCAGGGCTCCCGTCCAGGGCTCAGGCTCGAGGCTGACCCGAGCCTGTGTGGGGGCTCCATTCTGCTCCCATCCCAGACACAGCCTGCGGAGGGCAGGCCCTGCAGGAGCTGTGCCTACGAGTGAGGTCTTCTCCTGGGCCCTGTTCCCCACTCCCCCACAGTGGGGCCGCCTGCTCCCTGCTGGGCTGCATGACGTGTGCCCTTTCCCACACAGCTGATGAAGGTGGTGAACGAGGAGTGCCCCACCATCACCCGCACATACAGCCTGGGGAAGAGCTCCCGGGGGTTGAAGATCTATGCCATGGAGATCTCCGACAACCCCGGGGATCATGAGCTGGGTGAGGCCCCCTGAACCCCCAAAGGCCCGGCCTTCTTCCCGACAGATCAGAGGCAAAGCCCACGCTGTAGCTTAGCCTGTGCCTTAATGATCCCAGCTCACCACCTCTGCCTGTCCTTAGAATTCCTCTGGGGGTCCCTGTCTGTCTTGCTGGGCCCTACAAGCCTCAGCCATGCCCCCCCTCTGAGTGAGGAGGCCAGTTTGGTCCTTCCTCAGATCTCCCAGCCTCGGTAGGCTGAGTGGCTGCTGAGGATCCTGCCCTTGCACAGGGGAGCCCGAGTTCCGCTATACAGCTGGGATCCATGGTAATGAGGTCCTGGGCCGCGAGCTGCTGCTGCTGCTCATGCAATACCTGTGCCGCGAGTACCGCGACGGGAACCCCCGTGTGCGCAGCCTGGTGCATGACACTCGCATCCACCTGGTGCCCTCGCTGAACCCCGATGGCTACGAGGTGGCAGCACAGATGGTGGGTGTAGGGTAGAGGGACTTGGGCGGTGGCTTGTGGTGGTAGAGGGCAGGTGATGTGGGCAGGGCTGGAGCTGGCGGGGGCAGTGCCGGACCTCCCTTTGCTGACACCCCCACCCCTACCCAGGGCTCGGAGTTTGGGAACTGGGCACTGGGGCTGTGGACTGAGGAGGGCTTCGACATCTACGAGGACTTCCCAGATCTCAACTCTGTGCTCTGGGGAGCTGAGGAGAGGAAATGGGTCCCTTACCGGGTCCCCAACAACAACCTGCCCATCCCTGAACGCTACCTCTCCCCGGACGCCACGGTGAGGCTGCCGCCTGGCCAGCAGGGCCTGGGGAGCAGCTGCGGCCTGGGCCCAGGAGCTCTGGGCACTGACGGCAAGGTGTTGGAGGGATGAGGCGGGAGGGCCAATTCCCGGTCTCCATGGAGGGTGGTGGAAATACGGCCCAGGCCTCACACAGGGCTGCCCCCAGGTATCCACGGAGGTCCGGGCCATCATCGCCTGGATGGAAAAGTACCCATTCGTGCTGGGGGCAAACCTCAACGGTGGCGAGCGGCTGGTGTCCTACCCCTATGACATGGCACGCACGCCCAGCCAGGAGCAACTGCTGGCCGCAGCCCTGGCGGCCGCCCGTGGGGAGGATGAGGACGAAGTGTCTGAGGCCCAGGAGACCCCGGATCACGCCATCTTCCGCTGGCTGGCCATCTCCTTTGCTTCCACCCACCTCACCATGACAGAGCCCTACCGGGGAGGGTGCCAGGCTCAGGACCACACCGGGGGCATGGGCATCGTCAACGGGGCCAAATGGAACCCCAGATCTGGGAGTGAGTTGGCAGGGAAGGGGCTGCGGTGGGCGCTCAGTGTGGGACAGGGTGGGGCTGACTGCAGTTCCACCTGCTCCCACACAGCCATCAATGACTTCAGCTACCTGCACACCAACTGCCTGGAGCTCTCCATCTACCTGGGCTGCGACAAGTTCCCGCACGAGAGCGAGCTTCCCCGAGAATGGGAGAACAACAAGGAAGCCCTGCTCACATTCATGGAGCAGGTGGGCGCTGGGGAAGGTGGGCACAGCCTGGGCAGTGGCTGGGAAGGGCTGGGATAGGGTCCTAGGGAACTCCAGCCCAGAGGGGCCTGGACAAGGCTGGGAGTGGGCGCAAGGGTCAGCATGCGGACACCCGCACTCACTGCCTTCTTGCAGGTTCACCGGGGCATCAAGGGGGTTGTGACAGATGAACAAGGCATCCCTATTGCCAATGCCACCATCTCCGTGAGTGGCATTAACCACGGTGTGAAGACAGGTACTTGTATGTACACCTCTACCCCACTAACCCAGGTGGGGGCCCAAAGCTGTGTTGGTCTTGGCAGGTGAGCCCCAGCCTATGCCAGCAGGTCCTGGTCCTTTGATGTCTCCAGAGAGGGTCTAGGGTCTCCCCAGGCAGAGGGGGTCTGCAGCCTGGGAGGGAGTGCCCTTGGGCAACTGAGCTCGTCTCTCTTGCAGCCAGTGGCGGCGATTACTGGCGCATCCTGAACCCGGGGGAGTACCGGGTCACAGCCCAGGCGGAAGGCTACACACCAAGTGCCAAGACCTGCAACGTGGATTATGACATTGGGGCCACCCAGTGCAACTTCATCCTGGCCCGTTCCAACTGGAAACGCATCCGCGAGATCTTGGCCATGAACGGGAACCGGCCCATCCCACGCATAGACCCTTCACGCCCCATGACGCCCCAGCAGCGGCGCCTGCAGCAGCGACGCCTGCAGTATCGGCTGCGCATGCGCGAACAGATGCGGCTCCGCCGCCTCAACGCCACTGCAGAACCAGCCACCACCTCCACGGAGCCAGCCACCACCTCCATGCCGTCACCCACATTGCTCCCTGCCCCCTCCCCTGCCCCAAGCTCCACCCTGGAGCCCTGGCACTTTCTACCTGAGACCACAGCTGACTGGGAGGAGTCTGAGACGGAGACCTACACGGAGGTGGTGACAGAGTTTGGGACCGAGTTGGGGCTGGAGGAGGAGGAGGAAGGGGAAGAGGAGGAGGTGGTCACAGGCCTGGAGTTCCCCTTTACCACAGTCGAGACCTACACGGTGAACTTTGGGGACTTCTGAGGACAGCCCTGAGAACGCCAGGCCCGTGCCAAGGGCCATGTTGCTGGGCCAGCCCGGCAGCCATCAGCAGCTAAGGCCCCTGGTCTGGGTGTGAGTGTCATCAACACCTGAGAGCCAGGGTTGGCCCAGCTGCTGACCTCAGAGAGGACACATGCTGCTATGGGGTGGGGGCATAGCCCAGCGAGCCCAAGGCAGACTTCTCCACCTGTCCAAGCCACAATAAACCAGCTCATGGCACACATGTCACTGCTGACCCTCCTGACTGGCTTGCGGTAAGGGCAGCAGGAGGGAGCCCTAAGCCATGGGGTCTCCCTCCATGGGAGGGCCCAGCCCCAGCCCCAGGTCCAGGTCCACCCTGCCCAGCAGATCAACACCAGCTCAGGGTCAGGCTTCATTTATTCATAAAGATGAGCTGCCTCTGTGCTGACACAGCAGGAACAGCGGCTGGGGCCTCCAGACAGGCTGCCCTCCTGGTTCAGGGGCCCAGGCCCAGGCCCCCTAGGTCATCATCCTCAGCCCCAAAGCCCGAGAAGCTGATGGGCTGGCAGGCCAGGCTGCGCAGGTTCACGAGGCAGGCGGTCTGTGTGGTGCTGAAGTCCGGCACGGCCACCAGCAGCACCGTCTGGTCCTCAGGGCCTGCAAGGGAGTCACGTGGGGACCCACTTTAGGTTCCGGGGAGCCCTGATGCAGAGGGAAGTGACCCAAGTACCCAGGAGTAACCACTGTGGGCATGTTGACCACACAGCTCCTTTGGACCAGAAATGGCAAGGGCTGAGGACACCATAGAGGTCAAAGTCCAAGGTGACGCTGCCCAGAGGTGAGCTGACCCCACCACACAGGCTCAGACACTGGCGCCAGCGGGGCCTGAGGCTCCAATGTGGGCTGTCTTTTCCGGGAGCCATGTTTCCGGCTGAGAGCAAGTCCCTTGTACCGGTGCAGGCCTGGGGCCCCCAGAAGACACAACTAACCTCGAATGATTTTGGAGCCAAAGCTGGGGGCGTTGCCACAGAAGTAGACGTGCGGGCACTCCGGGAAAATGAACGGGTCCGTTTTGTAGAAAGGGTAGCAGCCTGGGGAAGGGGCCTGTGGCTGAGTGCGGGGCTGTGGCTTCCGGAGCAGCATCAGGCCCTGAGGCTTTTCCTCAGAGAGGCCCTGCCGGGCCAGTGAATGCAAGCCCCCGCCGAGGACCCTCCAAGCACCACGGGGAGCAGCGGCCTCCCTGCTCTTTGGTCCCACCCCAGGTGGCAGAGTCCCCTCAATTACCCAGTGTGTCGGGGGCTGTGGGGCTGATGTGACGGACTCGCAGGGTCCACTCCAGGATTTCCAAGTGATCCTCCATGCTGCTGTACCGGAAAATGTCACTCACATTCTGTCCCGCTGTGCCCAGGAACCTGCAAGGCAAAGCAAGCTAACCCCTAGCCCAGGGGGGCTGACACCCCCACTCCTCCCACACCAGCCAGGAGCACACCTGGCACTCTTGGGGAGGGTGTCCCCATCCACCCCTGAGAAAGAGGCCAATTGAGGTGGGTAACTCTCCCCTCCCAGTGCCACTGAGGTGAAAGGTCAGGGATCAGGGTGGAGTGTGACTGTGCTGGTACCTGACTCCGTCGATGGTGGCCTGGTAAGGGTTGGTGACCAGCTGGAGTGTAGAATAGGCGGTGGCCAGTGGGAACATGCAGGGGTGCAGGGGCTGCTGGGGGAGCGTGTAGTTGGTCGGGTCAAACTCGCCTGGCATCACATCCACGGGCACCGAAGCCTGGAAGGCACAGGGCAGGGGGGCCTCAGGGCCTGGCACCCTCCACGCAGCCCCACAGGGGCCCTCCCGCCTGCCTTCTCCCTCCTGCCTTCCAGTGCCCACCAGCAGCCTTGCCGTGTCCAGCCCCACACTGCCAGCCCCCAGCTCTCACACTCAGCTGCAGGAGGATCTCGTCTAGCATTTTGACGGCCTCCACACTGGCTGCCTGGGTTTTCTTGGTCAGGTACTTGGCCTAGGAGTAGAGCCCACACAGGCTGTGAGACCCCAAGCAAGCGTTAGATCAAAGGGACACAGAGCCCCTGACCCGGATCCCTGGGCTGGGAGCACAGGAAAGCCCTCCCCCCCGGGGGACAGAAAGCAGGGCCTGAACCAGGGCAGGCCCCAAGCAGAGGTGGTCCCAGCATTGCTGCAGGGCATCACCCATAAGGCTGGGAGAGCCTGTGCCCGACTCAAGGGTGAAGGGCTGCTGAGGCAGGTAGGTGCGCACCTTGTTGATGGAGTCCCTGCTCTGGGTGCTGTGGCTGAGGAGGTTCCCCGCAAGGATGACCCGGGAGATGTGGGCGGCACCGCACTGCTCCCCCTCGTCCCCCAGCTGCCCTGTCACCACGTCCACCAGCAGCTGGGTGCCCAGAAGACTCTCGCCCCCGCCTCCACCCAGGCCCAGACCGGACACCAGCAGCACAAACCTGCAGGAGAAGTGGGATCCTCCTGGGGGCCGTGGCAGCAGGTGGCCTCCCCACAGGGTGGGCCACATTGGAGCCACCCGTGAGCCCGGTGACTGAGAGTCCCCTGAGCCACTGCCCGGGACCCCAGCACCCGCTCACCTGTCCAGGTCAAGGGGTGGCGCAGGCGTCTGAGAAGCCAGCCCTGCGAAGCAGTGGTCCTCCACCAGGAACTTGCCATCATCTCCCACGGCGCCCAGCACGGCTAGCACCGTCCCTGGAAACAGCAGCGTCAGGCCCCAGCGGGGAGTCCAAGGGACCACCTTTGTGGTCACCCGAACGGCAAAGCCCGCCAGTTCTCTGCCGTGCTGGAGAATTCCCACTCAAGACCTGCTTCCCGGGATCCCTGCCTTCGGGCAGAGGAGGAAGGACTGACCCCTTCCCGGGTCTCACCCGCTGCCTGCACCCAAACCCAGGGCTCCAGGAATGCAGGTGTGCACCAGCACCAAGATGCCTGGGCCACCCCTCCCCACCTGTGACCAGCTTGGACACATCAATGGTGCCTTCCAGTTTGATGCGCTGCAGCTCATCTTCCAAGACCAGCTCGTCATCTGGGTGGATGTACTTGCTCCGGGGGGGCTGGGGGAGCAGGTTGTGCTGGAACACAGGGGTGAGAGGTGGTCTTGGAGCCAGCGCCCTCCAGGCCTCAGTGCCACCTCAGTGAGAGGGCCCCACGGCTCAGCCCCCCGTGGGCAGAGGCCCGGCCCCAAATCCTGGGTCTCAGGCAAGTGGCCTGGTTGGTGTCCTCAGGGACATATTCTGGAGGAGGCACCTGCTGGCTGCAGCCTCACCTCCTCGCTGACCTCCCGCAGGATGGAGGGCTGGAGCGGCATGGCCTTGAAGAGTGTCCCCACCACGCAGCACTTCTCCCCGGGCTGCAGCTCGCACAGTTTCTTTACACGGACACCACCACCTGGGCATGGGGACTGGAGCTCAGAGACCACTCCTGCCCCCAGCCCCAGGGCACTGACACAGGGCTCACCACGCATGGCAGCCTGGCAGCCGTTTCTGCTGGAGGGAGACCACCAAGGGCATGGACCCCCTGGACCTAAAGGGTCCCTCAGCCCCAGGAAGACAGGGCACTTGGGATGCGGATGGGCCCTGGATAGGTCCCGAGAGGGAGACACACAGAGAAGGTGACGGAAGGACAGTGCAAGACTGCAGTGACATGGCCCCAAGCCTGGAGCACTGGCGGTCACCAGGAGCTGGAAGAGGCAGAAAGGAACCTCCCCTGGAGCCTTCGAGGGGGTACAGCCCTGCTGACACCGGCACTTTAGACTTCTGCCTCTGCAGCTGGGAGAGAATCAGTGTCTGCATTAAGTTTGTGGCTGTTGTTAAAGCAGCCATGGGAAACTAACAGAGTATTTCCTCACTCCCGGCTAAATTACCCCACTGGTTCTTGGAAAGAGAGATCTGCCGAGTCTCGACATAGCCTGTCCTAAAAATACAAGAAGTTCCTTTAAGAGTTTGTATTCTTCCAAGCGCCCCACAAATGATACATCCTCTGAAAACAGATCCTCTCAAAATTAAGCTTTACACCCCCACCCACCCCATCCTGCTCCCTGTAGAGTTGGAGTGCCTAGGGCCTGGGGCCACCATGGGGGAAGCACTAGGGATGCATGAGAACAAGGCTGGTCCTCAGGGGTCGCTGAGGTAAGGAAGAGGGTGTGAGTTCCTGAGAGCCCATGGCTTTGCCAGACCCCTTCTTCCTGCCTGGAATAACCAAGAACATGCCACAGACCTGCACCAGGGAAGCGGAGAAGAGTAATTCAGAACAAGACAAGGACAGCGCCAGCACTGGACACTAATGCCAGGTGCCAACAGGAACCAGAGACCTCGAAGCCACAGTGTCCAAGCCTGCACTCAGCCCCAGGCAGCCGTGCCCAGCACTCCACAGAGCTCCCTCAGCCCTGACAACGTGTCAGAGTGGAAGCTACCGCCCCGCCATGTGGCTGGGGAAAGTGACAAAATGATGGGTCCTGAGTGCCAGGCAGAGCCACACAGCCCTGTCCTGAGGGCCAGACGTGTGTCCTTCCAGGCGCGTGTGGGCACCAGTGTTCACTGGAGGGAGAGACCACAATGATAAATGAGGGATCAGCCACTGTGACAAGTGCCACAAACAAACAGCAGCTAAGACAGAACACGTGGAGAAGGCCCTGATGACCAAGGTGGCCCCTTGGAACGCATGGCATTTAAGTTGGAGTCTTGAGGGAGCACAGGCAAAGGGGAAGCCACGGGCAAGAAAGGGCCGGTGCATTCAGGAAGCACAGGAATACAGGCGAGCTGGGACTAGGGCTGAGCTCTGGCGGGCACTCCTGATCGCACCAGGAGTCGCAGGGAGGTGTTCAGGGTGAGGCCAGCATCAGCAGCCAGGCGGATGAGCGAGACGCTGTCAGCCAAGGCCCTGTTCCTTGGGGCCACTGTTGGAGTTCCTGACCGCAGGCTGTGAGCAGAATAAAAGGGCCAATTCCATCTCTGGGGAGTTCTGTCACCAGCAACGTGGCTGGAAGAGAAATCTGGTACCAGAAAGGGTGCTGCTATAAAGCATCTAAAAGGCGGCAGCAACACTGGGCCCAAGGAGGGTGCCCCTGGGGCTTCCAGGAAAGTGAGGAAAAGGCCACTGAGAGCCAGAGGAAGGAGGCCCTTATGTAGCAGGAGGTGAAAGACACTTCGCGGGTGTTTTTAGAAAGGAAATAGAAATTGTCTTTAGTGGATACGATGAGCCTGGAAGACCCAAACCCAGTGTTCTCTGGCTGCCAGTTGTCCTGGGGGGAATGGACTTGGGCACCCAGGCTTCCAATGCCTTCCAGGTGGGCCAGGTGCAGCCAGGGCTGAGACCCTCGAGCCTGGTGCTGGCAGCAGCAAAAATGAGTAAGAGAGAGGGTCCTCCCTACATAGTTTAAGTTTAGGAACATTAACAGATTGATCGAAAACAACATGGGAAGCCACTCTTACGAACAGTGAGAATGGGGTAATGCAGCATCACCCAGAAGTTGAAGGTGGGGCCCTGCTTCACCACTAAAGAAAACTTAACTGCAGGAGAGATCACCAAGGAGGAAAGTGTTAAAAAAAAAAAAGGATTCGCACTGCCCAGGCCACGTACTTAGGGAAGACAGAAGAGCCCGAAGGACAGGAGGTTCACGCCCAGCAACAGGGAGGCTGGGCGGAGAAGTGCAGACGTCAGTGCGCCCACCAGGTACCCCCCGGGCCTCGGCTCCAGGAGTGGGGCCTGGCCTGCCACACGGGGGGGCGGGGGGGGGGGCCACTGCATGCAAGATAAGGAAGGATGTTTCCCTGTGAAATATTCCTGCTACCTCCAGAACTGAGCCCTGCCTTGTCCCAGCCACTGGACCACGTGTAACTTCAAGCCCACCAATTCCTTCCTTTAATCCTCCTCACTACTGAAGGAGAAACTGAAGCTTAAAGAAGTTAATCTCCCAAGGTTACTGGGAAGTGAGATAAATTAGTTCCACCAGGCACTCAGACATTTCTAAAACACCCAGGGACCTTCTGGGCTGGTGGGGAGGACGCACTTTCCCACACAGGCCACTTACCCCACTGCTGTTGGGCCCGGGTCACTAGGAAGGGCCTCATTTGGATGAGGCGGGTGGCATAGATGTGGGCATACTGCCGGCTGAAGCTGCGTTCCCCCAGCCGGAAGGGCTGTGAGGCGTTGGTGTACGTCGCCACGGGCACTCGGGCAAAGGTGGCATTGCTGGCTGACGGTGGGCACAGCAGCGTGTGGGCCCTCTGGGCAGCCTGCTCAGAGAACATGGTGTACTCGGAGTCCAGACCGCTGGCCCAGGCCGAGGAGGAGGTGGTCACTGTGAGGGCACAAACGCACCACTGCAACCCCTGGCCACCCCCATAGCCACGCTCCTGGTGCATCTGCACCAAGCTGACCGCACGGCACCCACAGGCCACCCGGGAAGGAAGGGAAGAGCTGCAGCCCCACCAGGTGGGAGCAGAGCTGCTCCCAGGAATCAGCTGTGTTAGATACCAAGGTCCCACCCTGCAGTCTCTTCCAAAGAGGGAGAAAAGGAAAGCTAGAAACACGTCTCCCACCTGGAGCTCAGGTGTCCATTGCCTGCTCCACATCTCCACCTGAGCAACTACCAAGGTCTCAGATCCACACGCCCCAAATGAATTAGTTCCTCGACTGCCCCATCCACCCGCTCCATCTCAGGCCATAAGGCCAGATATGCCTACCCCAAATTAGCTCATTACTAAATGGTAAGAATAAAACAAATGTCAGTCCTCTGCTCAGAACTCTCCAAAGATTTCCCATTTCACTGCGATCTGCCCCACCGGTCCTGCCCTTAGGTCTCCCGCACGACAACCCATCGAGTGGCTCACTCTCCCTGTCTTTGCTCACATCTCACCTTCTGCAGCTGCAATTCTAACTTGCACTCTGCTTCTTCAAGGTTTGTTTTTCCTAGCATTTACCTGCAAACAAACGGTACGTTTTAAGTTTATTGTCTGTGTCCTCGACGTGAACACAGGCTCCGGGGCAGCAGAAGCGTCTGACCTCGTCCCAGCAGCAGCCCCAGTCCCTGAAGCATGCTGCAGGTCTTGAGTCCCAGCGGGCTCCCCAGGGCGCGCGAAGAGGGGCCCCGCCACGCACAGGCCCAGAGCGGGCCCCACACCGCTCCTCTTGCTCTCACTACAGCTATGGGTGACTTGTGCCCGACTTCTACCGGGCCGATCTGGGGCGGAACCTGAATCTGAAACTCTCAGACCAAACCTGCAGACTCGGGGGCTACACCCCGGCCGCAGAGCCGGATGGAGCCCCGCCACGCCCCCTCCCCGCCCCCACGGCCGGCGCCTCGGGAAAACAGCAGAAACACCGCGAGACGACGCTCAGCCCGCGGGACACTCACAGACCCGGGCCCACAGTCCCCACGCCACTCCAGCCACTCAAGACACCTCTCACCTCGTCGCGCGCCGCATCCACCAATCTGCGCGCCCCACCCGCCTATTGCTGCATTCCGCCAATCGCCGGGAGTCCCTCTGTGTCCATCACGGCGGGACTCGCCCACTGCCGCGCGCCGCATTAGACGCGGCGCGCCCCGCCCGCCTATCACCGCCTCCCGCCAACCGAGCGCACCGCCCTCTACCGTCGCATTCCTCCAATCAGCGCGCTCCATCATACTCAACGCCTTGCGCCTTGTCCCCGAGAGCTGCGCATGCGCAAAGCCACGCACCCGTTCCCCGGGCAACCAGGGGTTGGCTGGCGGCGGGGTCTGTGTGCCTGCGTCGGCGTCGACCGTACTCCTTGTAGTGCCCGTGCCTTCGGGCTGGTCGCCGCGCTAACCCTGGACCCTCCGGGCTCCAGACTCTGGGGCGGCTGCCGGTGCTGACCCCAGAGAGGGCGCCCTGAGTCCGCAGGCTGCTCACCGGGGGAGCCGGTGCTCCGCGCGGGTCCGAGGCGGGCGGGGTCCGTGGCCGTGGAGTGGGGCGGTCCTGGCCGGGGAAGGCCCTCCGCAAGGGCTATAGCCCTGCCAGCCTCCGCGTGCGAGTCCCAGCCCAATCCTCACCTCCCTTGTCCATACCGTTTCCCACCGCCAGCGTCCTCCCGGCCGCCTCGCTGTGGGTGCCTTTCCCATCTCCACGGACCTGCTGGTTCCTGAGCGAACAGGGCCCTTCCCGGGAAGCCTGGCGCCATTCCCATCACGCCCTCCACTCATTCCCAGCCCCATCTCTACAAAGTGGACAATGACAACGGATAACACATGAAAAGCCTTGGTGTAGACCTGCCACTGTTCTAAGTTCTTGGCACATTAATTCGTCTAATCCTCAAATAACATTTTGACAATGAGGAAACTGAGGCACGGAGAGGTCACACAGCTGGTGAATAACAGCTGGACTCACATCAAGGCTGCCTGACTCTATAACATGCGGATTGGGCCTCCCCATGATCAAGGGCCCTTGGAGGTCAGCCGGTTACACTCCCTCCCTGACAATGAACAAGAGATTTGTCGAACACCCGTGCAGTGGAGTCACCCCTCCGAGGGCACGTGGGGACTGCAGTGTCTGGCACAGGAGAGTCTCAGTTCAGCTACACTTTCTGCGGGGGTGGGGTGGTGGTGCAGGCAGTGTGCTAGGTGTCCTAAGAGCAGAGCATTGCATATTGCATCCTCCCACAGCCCAGGGTGGCAGGTGGTATTATCATTTCCATTTTATAGTGATTCATCATGGCACAGGGTCCCGCAGCCAGGAAGCTGGGGCCCGGAGCTCATATGTGGAGCTGGAGCTGTGCAGCCCCTCCAGGCGCTCTGCTGCTGGCAGGCCTGTGCTGGGCGCACCGCCACATCAGGCACCGCTGGGGGTTGTTCGAGGGCAGGGAGACAAAGTGTCCTCTGCACTGCTCGGGGGCTAACGCCACACCTCCGCTAACCCCCTTTGCTTTGCTGTCAGCAAGGATGGAAAGTCTGTCTACGTGTTAACTTTCCCAGTCTCCCTGGCAGCCATGTGCGCTGATGAGATCAGATCTGGCACAGACTGGAGAAGTCTGGCAGCGCTGGGGGGCTGGGCTTCTGAGAAATAGGCTTTTGTGATAAAAGGGAGGAGTACAGCCGGCTGCCTGTCCACGTGTCACTGTCGTGCCCCAGAGAGAGTCCCAGAGTCTCAGAGCTCAGCCACTGGACCAAGACCAGCACCTGCTTGCTTCTTATTTCACAGCAAAAAGTGAACCCCATCTGCTTTCTCCACTTTGGGTTTTCTGAACATGAAACCAAAGGCTTTATGAAATGAAACATGTATGTAGGTGTACGAAAGGGCAAAGTGCTCCCAGAAGGCTTAGCAGAAGTGGTACCTCTGGTATTGGGCCTCTCAAAGTAAGCACAAGGGCTGGGTGGGTCCTCTGTGATGCTCCCTCGTGTGATTTCATTTTACATGTTTTTGTTGTGGTAGAATGTGTATAATATAAGAGCCACCATCTTAACCGTTTTTGAGGTGTATGGTTTGTTGACATTAAGTACATTCACATAGTTCTGCACCAGAACTTTTTTATTTTCCAAACTGAATCTCATGAAATGCTAAAACCCATTAACCTCTAATCTACTTTTTAAAAAAACTTTTCAAAAAAATTTTAAAAGGTTTTATTTGTTTTCTAGAGAAAGCAGGAAGAAAGGGAGAAGGAGAGATGTCACTCGGTTGCCTCTCACACACCTGCAACTGGGAATCAAACCAGCCACCTTTTGGTTTGCAGACCGACGCTCAACTCACCGAGCCACACCAGGCAGGGCTAATGTACTTTCTGTCTCTATGAACTAGTCTGTTCCAGGGACCTTCTAGGGTCCTCATGTGAATGGAATCATGCAATATTTCTTTTTTTGAATCTGGCCTATTTCATTTAGTAACTTCTAGGTGCACCCGTGTTGTGGCATGTCTGAGAAATTCCACTCCCTTTCAGGATGAATAATACTCCGTTGTGTGTGGACACCGGTTGACGCTTCACCCGTCAGCAGACACTTCGGTGAATGACACTGCTGTGCACACGGTGCACAGACACCATTCAAGGCCCTGCTTGTCTTTCTCTCACATGTGTGTTGAGAGTGGGATTGCTGGACGGACTAGTGACACTGTGTTTAACCTCAGGAGGACCTGCCGTACCATTTCCCACAGTAGCTGCACCATTTTACACTCCTGCCTCCGAGGCTGAGGACTCCCATTTCCCCACATCCTCACCAGTGTGCGTTGTTTTCTGGGTTTTTAAATAGCGGCCGTCCCAATGGGTGTGCGGTGGTATCTCACTGTGGCTTTGACTTGTGTTTCCCTGGTGATTAGTGATGCTGAGCATCTTTTCATGACTTGCTGGCCATTTGTAAATATTTGAAGAAATTTTCGTTTAAGTGCTTTGCCCATTCTTAATTGTGTTGTGTTTTGTTATTGAGTTTTAGGAGCACTTTATATATTCTGGATATTAATCCCTTGTCAGATCTGTGATTTATCATTTTTTTTCCATTCTGTGGGTTTCTTTTTACTCTATTGTGTTCTATCCAAGAAATCATTGCTTTCCCACTATGGTTTCTTCTAACAGTTTTATTTATTGCACATTTACCTGTGAGAGGGAGGGAGCAGGAGTGGGCCTGTGGAGGGGCAGGTGGGGGGTCCAATACAGCGGGCCACAGCAGGAGAGAGGCTGGTTTGAACTGGCATGGTGGGTAGGATGAGGTCGTGTCACAGAGGGAGGTTGGGGGCAGGGGGCTAGGGTAGTCCAGGAGCCTCCTTGGAGCAAGATGGGGTGGGGGTGGGGGAATGGACCACCACTAGTGGGCGTGGAGGTGGACACCTGCTCAGGGAATCTGGGATCAGGGTGGGACTTCCAAAAGCCAGGCTGCTTTGAGTCGTTCTTTGGTCTCAGGACAGTGGCCTGAGGACCAGAGGGTGGCCATCCTCATGGCTGTGTGGGACAAGGCTTGAAATGGCGCCTGGGCCCTGCAGTCGGGTAGCCCCCGCTGTAGCACAGTGGTGGCTGAAGGGCAGGCATGCCCTGGTTGTGTCCTCTTTAAGTAAAGGTGGGATTAGTTGGGTTTTGGGAGCTCACAGAATTGGGGAGTCAGAGAACTGGGATCGCGGGCGATGAGAACTATGGGAGGGAAAAGGAGCTGGGAGCACAGTGATGACCTCCTGCCTGGAATTTTCTGACCTGATGCCAGGCCTGGAGTGGGCGCCCCCAGCACTCCCTCTCCCTCCAATTACTGGCTCACACATCCTGCAGAGGGGACCCAGCTGGCAGGGCCAGGTGCCAAACGCCTTCTATGTGGCTGCGGTCTGAGCCCTGGGCCTCTGCAGGGATGGTTACCAGGAACTCCCTCCACCCCCAAATCAACACAGGCCAAGAGCCCCATGGGACTCAGTGCTATTGGAAAGGGGGCAGGTGCAGAGCTGGTATAATGGTCCCTGTTCACTACAAGCTCCTCCTTGTGGGATGGAAGCAGAAAGCTGTAGGAAAGGTCCTGGGCCAGGCCAGTAGCTGGTGTCCAGGCTGTGGAGATCCCTGTGGAAGTGCCACAGGTGAGAGAGAGCCAGGTAAAGCTGGCTTGGAAGGTGGCCCCCAGAACCAGGCCTGAGGCAAGAGCCTGTATGTCTTGATCAAAAGTCACAGAAACAAACTAGAGGTGATTTAGCAAAGAGCGGGTTTCATTACAAGAGTACAGGCAGGAAGGGTGGCCCATCCCCGCCTGTCACTTGCTCTCTGGCCTGTGCCTCTGCTCCCCTCTGCTCCCTCCTCTCCCTGCCTCTGTCCACCACAGACCTGCTGCCTCTGTTCTGTGTCCCTCTGGGAGCAGTGGCCACCCCAGCACAGTCACCTGTGGCCCAAGGCAAGGGGTCCCCCTCTCAAGGCTGCCACTTCTGGACCCTGGAGGTGTTGCAGGGCCATGGCACTCCAGTGGTTCTGACCAGGCGGGAGCTGGCTGTGGGCCGGTGCCTGGCAGGTCCTGGGAGAGGGCGGGGGAGGTGTTGCTGACTTCACAGCACAAGCAGAGCTGATAAGATTCTATTTTGGAGCCATGTGGTTTGCACGTCAGCAGCCTGTCCCTGTGGGGATGCTCCACAGGCAGCAGGAGGGCCAGTGGGAGGTCAGAGGCTGTTCAGTTCCTGGGGTGCAGAGAGGGCACTGAAGGGCATAGCAAAGAAGGTGGGGACAGACCACAGCCACGCCTCCTGACCCCTCCCTCCATGCTAGCACCTGAGGGGCAAAGCCCACGGCCTACTCCTGGTCCACAGAGCCTCCTGGTCCCAGCTCCAGAAGTCCGGGGACCCCCAGTGCCCCCCATCAATCACTAGGTGGCTCTGTGCTAGAGGACACACTGAGAACTTCCCGCCCTGAGGTGTCCCCTTGGTGGCGCACACGGCTGTGGCTCCAGGGGCTGTGCTGCCTCACGATGGCCTCTGCCGCACTCCGGAGGCCTCACCCACCTTTCTGCTGGGAAACTGCCGGGCCACCTGTGTGGGTGGCACTCAGACACTGTCAGGGTTGCTGCTTCACCCCCCGTCTGTCCACTGGTTCCTCCTTCTGCATGTTTAGTCAGTGAGCTGAGTCAGTGTCCAGCGGCTGACTCTGGGCTGGTGGGGTGGGGGGTACCTGTCAGGTGTGCAGCTCAGCACCACACCTGGAGGCTCAGGAGACCCCGCTGCTGTTGCCCACACCCAGCCCGGAAGCTCCTCCCCAGAGGGGGAGACCGAGTCCAAGAGAGGGGCAGAGGCTGTTCAAGGCCACCCCTGTACACAGTGAGCCCCAGGGGCCTCACCCAGCATGAGTCCCCCCACCCCGTGTCTCCCTGCCCCCAGCCTTTCCACCAGAAGCATCTGGAAGGCTCACAGCAAAGAAGGCGGAGTGTGTTGGCCTGTTATTTCCTAGTCTCTGCTGAATTCCTGCGGAGCAGTGTGGAGCAAAGTGCCAGCGCTGCGATCTCTCAGACTGCCCCCTGCCACCCCGATCCGGGAGTTCAGCCTCAGCCTGCGCAGGAGACAGTCTGGACCCAGGATGGGTGGTGGGGGTGGTGGCAGCCCTCGGAGCCCAGAGGAGGATGCGGAGCCCAGGTCTCTCCCGCCAGGGGCGGCCCCAGAGGAAGCCTGTCTTCACTTTTATCAAACGTTGGCCCTGCGGGGATGGGGGTGGGGGCAGGGCCGGGGCTGCAGCTCTGGCAGGGGGCTGAAGGGGTTTCGTGACAGAATCCGAAAACACCACAGAGGAGCTATGCAAGGCCACCAGGCCCCAACCCGGTGGCCGGCTGAGGCTCTGGTGGGAGGGAGCTTTGGCTATGCTGGGACAGTAATTGAAATGTTGAAAACCTCTCCACAAAAGTAATTGGAAAGAAAACAGATTTATTGCTGAATAAGCATTAAACCGGAAGTCAGTGCTCCTCACAAAGCAGCGGGGGTGGGGGGGGGCGAGGGAAGTCAGGTGCCCTCGCCTGCTGTTCTCAAGAGGACCCGGGCTGGTCGGGAAGGGCATCCCCACAGACCCTCTGCCACTCACTCCCCTGGGCGGGCTTGTTGCCCCACCAGGAGAACAGACTCCTCACACCTGTGCCACTGCCGTCGGCTGGGACAGAGACCTAGGCTCCTGCCTCCCACGAGACCAGGAGATGGGAGACGCATCATGACCTCCCTTCAGAACGATGGCCCCATGTCCCATCCCTGGGAGCACTCCTGGAAGGTAAAACTTGCAAGAGGCTTACTGGGCTTTTAAACAGATTTACACAAAAAGAGGTAGGGAAAGGATGGGAGATTACAAGTTTTCTAAAGGAAACGCTCTAAGAAAACAGAGGGGAAAAAGTGTTTCCTTTTTTGTACCAAGGAGGATTAACTTTTTCTTATGTCCAGTTTGCACCTGCCGCTGTCGTTGTCTCTGCCCGGCACGGCGGGCCTGCCTGGCTGGAGGGCCATCCCGAGCCCCAGCGTCTCCCGGTGTCCCAGCACCTCCTGAGCTTCTGCATTGTCAGCAGCCCCTGCTCAAGGCTATGCTGCTGCTAGGGATCCCAGCTTTTGCGTCCAGGGTCCACAGGGGGTTTGGGCTGGAGCCTGGGATGGGATGGTGGTTCTCTGCAAACCTCCCGGACTGAACTCCTCCCGGAGCCCTGTCAGAGAAGGAGGCCGAGGGCGAGAGCCCAAGGAAGTTCCTCCAGGAGCCCCAGGGGGTCCGGACACGGCCCCAGGGAGGGCCATGGGCTCCAACACCTGCTCAGGGACTCCAGGTGGGTGGGTGGGGAGGGTTCTCTGGACCAAGACCCAGGCAGCAGTTCCATGACTTTTGTGACCACTAATAAGCAGTAAAAAGATTAACTTCAAAATGCAGTGTCAATGCAGTCACTAAAACCACCAAGTCCCACAAAAAAATGAAAACTGAGCCCCTCTCCCCATGGAAATAAATGCCTTTCCCTGCTGGCCTCCAGGAGAGGGTATGGTCAGCCCTCCCAGGGGGTGAGGGCTGGACGGCAGGACTCTCGCACAGCGGTCCCGGTGAACACGAGGACTTGGGGGGGAACTCTGTGTGTGTCCTCCTCCCCACGGGCACCTGGGAGGCTCATCGGCCCTCCATTGCCGAGATGGGGGCCCGCCCCGCAGCCCCCATTCTCCACGTGAGGTCCTTAGCCAGAACCCCTCCCTCTCTACAGCCACCGGCCCCTTAACCTGGGCCTGCAGCCAGTGCCCCAGCACTTCCCCTGTAGGGAGGGGCCCCGCCTGCATTTCCAAGGTAAAGTCTGGTTATGTTTTCAGACGGGTGCCTCAGTGCCTGTCACTGGCCCAGCACATTCCATGCGTGTACCAAGATGGGGCTGTGTGGTTGGGGGTCGCAGGAGGGCAGAGCTGGCAGAACCCACCGAACGCCGGCTGCCTCAGGTGTGGGGAGGCGCATGGAGCCCCCATTCCGTCTGGAGGTCGGCCTTGGGCAGGGGGCCCACCCTCTCAGGCCGCAGTGTCCCCACGGGTCAACTAGGGAGAACTGAGGTACAGGCAGCTCCCCCTGCTGGCCTGCACCCCGTCGGTCACAGAGACACCACCACACAGGGCTTGTTGGAAGCCGGGTTTATTGGGGTGACAGAAGTGGCCCCGGGTCTCCCCGAAGCCCCTCACTCCTCCTTCTCGTCCCCGTGGGTGATGATGTAGCACAGGGATTTGTAGTCGATGTCGCCTGCCAGATCCACAGGTGTCAGGGCGAACATCTGCTCCACCTGGGGCAGCACCGTGAGAGGCACAGCCAGCGAGTCCTGTGAGCATCCCCCACCCTCAGGGGCTATGCCCTGGCCCTCAGCCTTTCCAGGCCCCAGCCCAAATCTCTGAATTAACCTTCTTTTGTCGCCTGGCTTTGGGCACCCTGGGGAGTGGGTCAGAGGGCCTGCCCTGGCTCCAGATGCCCCTCTTTTCTGTGCCACCCCAACCCCGAGGGACCGATGTCCCTCTCAACGCCACAGGTGCTGCTGGCTTTCGTCCCCAGGCCTTGGTGCACACATGGCTCTCCAGCCTCACACCCCTCCTCCCCTGTTGACTCCATACCCTTCACCCCCCCCCCGGGCCCCCACTGAAATGGCACCTCCCTCAGAGAGCTGGGCTCTAAGCCCAGGGGGATGGGTCCCTGAGGCCTCCCCAGTGCCCTGCAGGATGTCACCCCACGGACGGCCAGGGACCCTCACCTCAGCCTGGGAGAACTTGTCTGCCTGCGTCAGGAGGAGCTGCTTGAACCTGGGGAGTGAGCAGCAATGGAGAGAGGCTGGGGGTAGCCATGCGGGGCAGGGATGAAGGCTCACATGGCCCAGGTGGCCATGGCCCACCATCCGCAGGGGCCCCCCCACCGCCTGGCCAGCTCGCACTCACTCATCCTTGTTCACCACGCCCTTGCCGCTGGGGTCAAACATTCGGAAGGCACTGAGGATGGCTTCCTCGGGGTCTGTCCCTGTGAGGCCAAGGGAGCAGGTGAGCACCCGTGCCCCCAGCCTCCAAGGCACCCCGGGAAGGCACCCTGGGTGCAGCGGGAGCCCTCCACGTCCCAGAAGAGGGAGGAAAGGGCTTCCCAATGCAAAGTGCCCCTCAGAGCTCGGCCAGACAACGACCACCATCTGGAGGTGCTGGGCTATAGGTTCGGGGTTTGGGAGCGGAGGCTGAAGGCATGTTTCCCAGCACCAATCTGGGACTTGGGGTGACTAGTGCCCATGGGATGGGAAGGTCGGCCCCACATCCTCTGGGTGGCCAAGGGACAGGTGGGGCCCGGACAAGGGGTAGGTGGGGTTCTGGTGGGTCCAGGTGGGGTTCAAGCTCACTGCCCAACCTGGGGGATCCAGGCCTGGCCCAGGCTCACCATTGAGCTTCTCTCCAAAGAGCGTGAGGAAGACAGTGAAGTTGATGGGGCCCTTGCCCTCCTGCAGCATGGCGTCCAGTTCCTCTTCCGGGACACTCACTCTCCCTGGGTGTGGGGGGGTGAGTGTGAGGTGGACACAGGGACCCGGGGTGTCCCCAGCAAGGCTGAGGCTGCCTCCTCTCCTTCCCAACCAGGGGCAGAGAGTAGGAGGCAGCTGTGGGGTGGTGGGGGGGAGGTGAAGAGTAGGGGGGAGGTGAGAGTCAGAGGCAGCTGTGGGGGGAAGGGAGGTGTGGGACTTGAGGCAGCCAGTGGGGAGAGGGTGACGGGAGTCTGGGGAGTAGAGGGAGGAAGGAGGCCTGTCCCCTCTCAGCGGGTCCCCTGGGTGAGCGGGAGGGGTTGGGTGGGAGGTGTGTGCTCACCTAGCTGGGAGTAGGTCTCCCGAAGGTCCGACTTGCAGATGATGCCGTCACGGTTCTGGTCGATGCAACTGAAGGCCTGTGGGGTGGGCACCACGGTCCTGGGTGGGAGCAGCCCCCATCTCATCGACAGGGTAGGTAAGGGAGTGCTGGGTGGTGTGAGGAGCAGGGACAGGGGCTGGGACCACAACCTGCAGGGCAGGGGGTGCGTGAGGGCACTCACCTCCTTGAACTCCTGGATCTGGGCTTGCTCGAACATCGAAAAGACGTTGGAAGAGCCCCGTTGGGCCTGCTTGGTGGCCGCAGCCTTGCCCCGGGTCCCTGCCTTCCTGCTGGCCTGTGATGGTGTGGGTGGGAGGGGTCCTTCCAGGGCTCCCCCAAGGTGCCCCCATGCACACCCCAGAGCCTTTCCAGGAGAGCCAGGGCCATGGCCTGCTTCCCACCCCTGGGGACCACCTCTCTAGGCTGGGCAGGCACAGTCACTGCTCTGCCTGCCACCCCGAAGGACATCCCTAGGGATGCCCCTCTCTAGTCCCTCAGTCCAGCACTCACCATCCTCGCTCTGTGACAGCCTGGTGGCCCAGAGGGGCCCACAGCCCCCTTTATGTCTCAGCCTTATCACCTGCAGCACCAAATAAGGAACGGAAGAGAGGACAGACCCAAACTTGGCAGCCTGTGCCTGGGCTGGGGGAGGACAGGGCCCCACACAGATTCCAGCCACATTCCAGTGACCCTCAGGTCCCTGACACATAATGCCCGGTGTCCATCATCCAGGCAGCACAGGGCTCAGGCTTCCTGAGAGCAGGGCAGACTCCTGTTCTCCTCATTCATGGTGCCAAACGAGGGGCCCTGGTCACCTCCATCTGACTGTCACTCCTGCATGTCTGACCCAGCCCTGCCCAGTCTGAGAGTTCCACTGGGGTACGGTCGGCCTGAGGCCACTGGGCCTGCGAGGGCAGTGGGTGGTTCTGAGGACGGCCTCTGGCCTGAGCACGCCAGGCCTCCCAGAGGTTTTGGTGCAGAAGCTCGGCTCCGACCTCTGGCCCGACCAGAGGCGGGGGACAGCCCTGGGCTGGCTGTGACTCCAGATGGAGCCTGAGTGTGAGGCTCTCGGGGTAGGGGCCCTGCCTGGACCCTGGAAGGTCCCTTGGACCCTCTCAAAAGTGGGTCGTGAGCCCCTACTCCAGGGCCCAACCACTGAGTGGGGTGCCCAGGTCACAGAAAACATGGGACGTTCAGGAGCAGGAGCACCTCTGGCTGCCCCCTGAATCCCAAGCACAGGGAGTGGCCGTGGCTGCCCCCTGCTGGACGGGGTGGGGAAGCACACACGCAACGCCGGTTCAGGGGCCCTCACCTGGCAGACCCAGGGCCCCTGTGTGGCTCCTCCTTCACACCACCAGCGTGACACTCACCGAGTCCACACCCTCCCCACGCAGAGAACTTCGGAAAACCAATACAGTGCCCTGAACTGTGACGTAGGTACAGCAAGGACATCCTGTCTGCTGACCAGTGACTGGGAGCAGCACACATGCCACATGCAGGGGAAGGAGGGCACGGCCCAGGCAGGCTGCCGGCCCAAAGTCACAGCTTGGGCCCCAGTTCCGAACGAAACAAGTCGCTCCAGATGTGCTGGGTAGTTTCTCTCACTGGGTGTCATTTTAGGTGTGGGCTGGGGGGCCCCCTGGCTGAGACTGACCTGAGGCAGGACCAACCCCCAGAGACCAGCCCTGCCCCCCAGTGCACTCCTGGGGGCGTTCAACTCACACTGCCCAGATGGCACCCCATTCAAGCCCCCACGGACTGGCCTGTCACTCTGCACAGCCTGGCACTGCTGGCCAGAGGAAGTGGCAGGTAAGTGTCTGTGGGAATGGGGCCATGTCTGCATGCTGCCCCCCAGCCCTGATGCACGGAGGTCAAAGAACAGGGGCTGGGCCATGCTCTAACTTTTTAAACTTTTAATTTAAAAAACCACACAGTCCCAGGCTGGGCATGAAGAGGCCCGTGTGGCGCATGGAGGTCTGGTGAGAAGAGGGGAGGGGCCAAGTGCTGCCCCGTGTGGCAGCCCTGTGGGGGTGTCCTCCTCTCCCTGGACCCTCAGACTTTGGGGGCCTGGGGGGGCCGTCTCTGGTTCCTCCTGTGAAGGTCCATCGCAGAACCACAGAGCACTCACTGATGGCAGCCTGGGTGCAGCCATCCTCAGGCCTCTGGGCACCGCAGCCTCCACACTGGAACAAGTCCCCTCCCACGTCTCCCCCCTTGCCCTGGCAAAAGAACCCTGGCCAGGCCTGGGCAGTTAGCAGCCCCGGCCCCCCTGTGGAGCCCAGACCTAAGCCTGGCCAGGTCCCTGGGGCTGCCTCCCCATGTGGGCTGCGTTTCCAGGAACACCAGGCCCCAGCAGGGTCCAGAGAAAACCCCCTCCCCCGAGCGGGGCCTGGGCTTGGCCAAACCAAGCTGAAAGCTCCCAGACATAGCAGCACAGGTTTGCAGCAAAGTCCTGAGTGAGCCAGTCCCCTCTGGTGGCTGATTCCCGTAGAACGACAAAGACTCGGGGTCTCCATTCCTGCTCCTGCAGCCTGCAGCTGGGTTCGGGTCCTAGGGCCATGCCACCACAGACTCAGGAAGCACTGGCCTGCCTGGGGCGCCGGCCTTCTCCCAGGGCCTTCTTCCTCGGGCCTTTCCTGTATATGGGTGGTCATCCCAGTGGCTGTGGCAGCGGGGGTGGGAGGCAGACCAGGCTCTCTGCACCTTCGGGAAGCTCTGTGCCCTGGTTCTCAGGCCCAGCGATGCCTCTGCCTCCTCCTCCTGGCCGGGCCCCTGCTGTTGTCACTGGCCCAGCATGCAGGCCTTCTTACAGGCCACAGCAGAGACCAGAGCTGCACCCCGGCCACTGCCATCCTCCGACTGGATGAAGGTGATCTCGCAGCTGGGTGTCAGCCTGCGCACGCTGGCGTGGAACCGCTCCTTGAAGCTGAGTGGGGGAAGCAGTGCTGCTGTCCCTCCTCCCTTTGCTCCCACATGGCCTCACCCAGGCCCACCCTCCAGGGCTGCAGCAAGCCTAGGGGACCCCTCCCCTTCACCTGGCCGCAGGGAAGAGGAGATAGAAACCCAGGTTAGCAACAGTCTCCCCTGGTGTTTTGTGGGTGGAGACTAGGCTGGGGCTCTGCCCTCAGGACCCACAGCCACACGGCAGAGGAGGGCCCCTGCTGGGGCTCACCTGGGGTGCAGCTTGTACACTGAGCCGTCCACGCCCACGGTGATGCGCATTACGTCCTCGCTGCGGCTCTCGCGCATGCGGTTGATGACGCCTGCCAGCCCCGCGGCGCACATGTGCGCGGCGCGCGTGGACACGCTCTCGCAGGCGCGGCGCACGATGTCGCAGTCGGTGGCCGAGGGCCTCAGCCCCAACGTGCGCAGGATGTTGTAGATCTGCTTGCGGTCGCCTGAGTCGCTGCGGGGCGGAGGGGAAGGCGTCGCTAGAGGGTGGCTCGGCCTGGCCAGCCTGTCCCCGCCAGCGGTGGCCTCGTTCCCTACCCCTGCCCACCTCTGCCAGGCCAAGCGCTTGGGAATCAGACCGGGTACAGAGAGTAGATCGGGTTCTGCCAGCGACCGGCCATAACCAGTCATTACTCCTCTCTGTGCCCAGGGTCTCGGCTTTAACATGGGTGACCCTGCCCCGCCTCCGGGCTGCTACTGGATGAAGTGAAACATTGTCCATGGCAGGTGGGGAGTTAGGAGGGGCCACACAGGCTCCACTGGGGACCGGACGCCACCCCACCCCCACAGCCCGCCACCTCACGCACCTCTCCACCTGCGACACAAAGCGCGTCTCGAAGGCTCCGCGCGTGCGCAGCTGCTCCGAGGCCTCACCGTGGAAGAGCAGGTTCTCATCCACCAGCTTCAGCAGCACGAGCCGCACCAGCTCACCCATGTACTTGCCACTGATGAGCTTCTCGTACCTGGGCAAAGCGCGATCGGGTCATCCCCAGCGGGGAGGTCCCTGCGGAGGCGGGGCCACGAGGGGCGCTGCGACGCTGTGCCAAACCTGGGCCCCTGCCCATTCGCGCCTCCACCAACTGGAGCGGATCATTAGCAACTCCACCCCGGCTCCTCCACTGGGCCTCGGTCCAGTCCTAAGACCATTTGTGACCGGTCCTGGGCGGAGTCCACAGGGATCCTGGCCCATGAGATGGGGTACTGTCCTCACCGCCCAGTTACACAGTTGGGGATCATGCTGGGGTGCGCCCGCTAGGGCTCCTGAGCCCTGCACCCTTCCTGCCCCACTGTGAGCCTCTGTTATCTGGGCCTGAAGCCCATCGACTGCTACCAACCTAGCGGAGGTCTCTGGAGCCAGAGGCAAAGCTGATGGCGGGAATTAGCGTGCACCTGGCGCAGGAGGCGGTCCCTGAAGGACAGCCCAATTCCCGACCAGCTGTGTTCTGCGAGCGCCCAGCATTCCGAAAAGCGCTGTGTCCGTTCTAGGGGCGTGGGCAGGCCTGCGCCCTGGGGAGCTCCGGTTCAACCCGGTTATGGAGGCTGGGGACACGCCTCTGAGCCTTCCTGTGCCTGTCGGAATGGGGGAGGTCCAGGCCCGTCTACCCACGGACCTCCTCTCTGAGGATGAAACGTTCACGTCAGAGGGTCCCTGGTTCACGGAGGGGCACTCCTGCGTTTGAGCGGGAGGGAGAGCCAAGCCCGCACACAGAGGGACTGTCAGTGTGCTTTTCCCCAGACCTGCTTAAACCCAAGCCCACTGTGTGTGGCTGCCCGTCTGCACCAGCAGGGGGCGCTTACAGCTGCTGGCCGGGATTCAGGGAGCTCTCGTCCACCACGCGGTCATACTCCAGCAGGAACTCGTCCAGCTCGCCGGCGTCCCCAAAGGCGCCCCACTCGGTGTTGACGCACATGCGGCCCTCGTCCCCTTCCACCAGCTCCACGTTGTGCATTTCCTCCATGTAGCAGGCGTTGCAGCCCGTGCCTGGGGGGCGGCAGCGACAGAACACCTGGGGCCTGGGGACAGGGGCTGCCTTCCCCAGCTTGCCTCTCCTCCAAGCGCTGCCCACCACCCCCAGGAAGCCCCTGCACCCTCCCTGACTTCCTGGCTCCCACCCCCGTGTGAAGGCTCTCCTAGGCGCACACAGGGGCCTGGGTTTACTGTGTGACCTTGGGTAGGTGAATCCACCTCTCTGGGCTGTTGCTCTTCCCTGAGAGGGACTGGTAACACCTCCTCCTCCCATTGCCTGGGCAGCTGGGAGGATGGAGGGAAACGTGCCCAGTGTGCCCGCATCCTTACCCACAATCATGCCAACCTCACACTGGCGGTCTTCATAGTAGCAGGAGATCATCGTGGCCACCGTGTCGTTCACCATTGCCACCACGTCCATCTCAAAGTCCTGCCGAGAGGCACAGAGGCGGTGGCGGTGGGGCTGGGGGTCTCCACTCAGCCTGCACTGGGCCGGTCCAGCCCAGCCAGGGAGGCTGAGACCCCTTCCTGAGGGGGCGCCCACAAGACCCTCCCTGGCCTCCTGGACCGAGAGAGAGGTGGGGGTGGGGCAGCCAGGGGCAGGGCCTGCTCACCCCCCTCCGCTTGATGGCATCTCGCAGGAGCCCAACGACGTTGTTCCCCTCCGCTCCAGAGGCCTTGAAGCCCTTGGTCCAGTTGAGCAGGATACCCTGTGGGGACGGGGCGGGGCGGGGGGGTGGCTGCTGACAAGGGCCAGGGCAGGGGAGAAGGAGGGAGCTGCCTGGGGCTGCAGGGCAGGGGAGTGAGCTCAGGGGTCGCAGTGCTTTGAGAGGGTTGGAGAGAGTCTGCCACAACCACCCGTACTTCTGCAAGGCTGGGCCCCAGAGGTCTGAGGGCATCATCTGGTAGAGCCCAGAGACGTGGCCCCAGAGAAAGGGCACAACCGGGAGAGGAGCTGCCCAGGTGAGGTTGGGGCTCCTCTCCTGCAGTGCGCCTGTGGCAGGTGAGGGAACCACCTGGCGGTCAGTGTGCTGTGGGGCTGGGGGCTGCAAAAACCAGCACGAGACATCATTCCTGCCACTGTCCTGCCGTGAGGTCTGTGTCACAGACGGGTGTGTATGCAGCTGGCACGTGTGTGACGTGTGTGTCTGAGAGGTGTGTCTCTGTGCCAGGCTGACATGCCAGCTCGAAGGCAGGGCATAGCCTGGGCCCCGGTGCCTGGCATGGTGGCGACACTCTGGCGTGCAGGACGAGCCCACCTGCCTGGCTGGGGTCCCTGCACTGCTGCCTCCCGGGGCCAGTCGCCAGCTCAGTCCCCTGACCTGTGATGGGGGCACGGGCAGTGCGGTGTCATGGAGAAGTCAAGGCAGACAGTGAGCACCAGCTGGCGTCATGTCCCACAGTGTCACAATGTGGGTGGCGGGCATAACTCAAACCCAGGGCTCTTTCCCACAGGGTGCCTTTCTCTGGAGTGCATGTCCCTCGGTCCGTCTGTCCGTCCATTGGCCTGACGTCCCTCTGCCCAGCCTCCCTGGGCCTCACCTTGTCGATGTCCTCGTGCCTCACAGGAAAGGAGAAGGTGAAACCCAAGGGCAGCTTCTTGTGCTTCATCTGATGCTTGTCCAGGAAGTCGGAGATGCACTCAGAGACGTAGTCGAAGAGCTGGAAGAGCCATGGCCACAGCGGTGGGTCGCTGCAACTCCCCACTCCCACTCCCGAGCCTGTGCTGAGCCATCAGCCCCCAGGACAGCCGACTCAGGGCCTACGGTCAGTCCCTCGCTCCTGGTCTCACTGCCTGTGGGGATGCAGGCCCTGAGCCGCCCTGATCTGCTGAGGGCAGCCCAAGGACAGGGCAGTTGCAGACGGGCTGGTCACTGGCCCAGCTGTGATGTCACAGGGTCATTGGCGGCAGGCTTTGGATTGAGGCGCCTCCTCCCTGGCCATAACTATGACTTCTGCCTCCAGTACCCAAGTGTCCTCTGCTGCCTCCAGGTGTCCTGGCCACCCACCCCGGCCACTGCTAAGGACCAGCCCCCACTCAGGTGGACAGGCAGCCCCTCCAGTGCTGACCGAATGCTGAGGCCCCTCACCATCTCAGCCGTGCCCGTCATGGCGTCCTCAGGGATGCAGTACATCTGGTGCTTGGTCTTCACGCTCCACTGGCCCTCCTCGCCCTCGCCCACCTTCACCAGCATCACTCTGAAGTTGGTGCCACCCAGGTCCAGTGACAGGAAGTCCCCAACTTCTGCAGCCACATGGAGGAGCCTGTTAGCCTTGGGGCAGTGCCCATAGGGTGAAGAGGGGAGGCAGACAGACCCCAGGGCGGCAGGACCAGGGGAAGGGCACAGGGGTCAAAGGTGAACTGGGGAATCCTGGGAACCCCCTGCCCTGAATAGAAGTCACTCCAAGTGCAGGGCTCAACTGAAAAACTAGTGAAATGGCCAAGACTCAGGACTCAGGGGAGGGGCAATGACCACAGGGAGCCAAGCCACCTTCTCGGTGTCCGATGAGGAAAACCAGGTTCTCGGGGCCACCGTGAGCCTGTAGCCGCCAGAGCCGGGTGTGCCTGGTGAGCACCAGGCCGTCTGCAGCCGGCCACTGGGGGCCTGTCTGGGGGCTGCCAGGGACAGAGCCGCTGGGAGGGCCGGGGGATGGCTGCCCACCTGAGGTGCCGCCTGGCCGGCCCCCTGCCATACCTGAGCCTTCAGGCGTGGAGCGCACGTAGGTGGGCAGCATCTTCACACTGGCCTCCTCGTGAGTCTCCAGCCGCAGGCCTCGGGCCATCTCCTTCTGCATCCGCCTCATCACCTTCTTCAAGTCCTCCTCCTGCAGCCGGAACTCCGCCAGGATCTGCTCTGCCTGCGCAGGGAGAGGGGCACGGCTGGGTGCAGGGGGTCTGTGGCACCAGCATCGGCCCTCCCCACTCACACTGAGGGTCTCCTTCGCCCTTGGGCCCTGGGCCAGGGTGGCCATTGCTTCAAACCTTCACAGTGAAAACCAGCCGAGCAATTAGAGTCCAAGAGCAGCCTCACAGGTGCACCTTGGGGTCGGGGCTGAGGGCAGAGGGCAGAGGGCAGAGGGCAGAGGGCATGTGTGGGTGGCTGTGAGAGTAGAAGGTGCAGCCAGGAGGTGGGTGCAACACAGGCCGGGATAGCCTGTGTGGAAGGCGAGGGACGGCCGGCCTCTCTGCAAAGGGCCGGGTCATTCTGCCCTGGGGCTGACACTGAGGCAGGAAAGCACCCCTGCAGGCCTAGCCCAGGGGGCGGGACTTCACTCTGCTCCGGAGCTTGGACGGAGGTGTGGCTCCTTACGCCCTTTGCACAAGGATGCACATGCCTGCAGAGATGGCCACTTTCATTCACTGGCTATTTGGACCAAAAAGGCAAGAAAAGATGCTCAGATAAGAGCGGAGGGTTTCCTCCTCCATGTAGGTGAGGTGCCAACACCAGGAATCCAGCCAGGAGGCAGCACAGCTACACTGGCAAGGGGCAGCATGTTAAAGTAAGGCCGCCCCTCCCCAGGCCCCAGGGACCTCAGCCAGGCACAGCTGTCCCGTCTGGCTGTGCTGGCAACTCGGTTTGAAGTTGGAAACATGGCCAATGACAGGCATGAGCAAGCAGCAAAGGGCCTTCTGGAAGGTCAGCGCCCTCCACGTTGGGGAGCACGGCATGCAAGAGGCAGCAGCTGCCCTCAACCACAAGGAGCTGAGGCTGAAGGGAAAGCTATTAGCAGACTGCAGATGGGCGATGAGAGAGACAGGGTGGGGGGACAGGGCCGGCCCTGAGGACGTGTCACTGATGTGTGGAGTCAGCCCTGACCCCCACCTCCACTCTGACGCCAGAAGGCACAGTTCGGGTCTTTGGTTCCTTGCAGCCCGGTGCATTCCCGATGAATGCAGACCCTAACTCAGGAACCGCCGCTCTTGGAAGACCTTACAACTTAACATTTAAACCCGGGAGGGTCACGAAGGGCTGGCCAAGTCTACGAGAAGAGCGCACAGATTCACATTCCAGTGGGTGCTGAGCTGGCGTGGTCTGTAGCTCTGGGCCTGGCCCACCAGCTGTTCCTCGTGCCCATCTCTCTCACAGGTTCAAAGGGACGACACCCCAGGCCCCAAGCTGAGCCCTCTACAGGAGGCTCAGCAGAGGGGGCCCCAGCCCTGCCCGTCTTCTAGACCACGAAAGGCTCGAGGAGTCCCAGCATCTCCCAAAAACAGGGCTGTTCACAGGGCTCTATGCAAACGCAATGTCCTTGCTGCAGATGCCCAGCCCTTGGACCCTCTGTCCTGGAAGCCTGCCCAGTTGCCATGTGCTTGGGCTCATTGGGGCCCCGGAAAAGGTTCCCCTGTCCTTGGCCAGGCCACCGACTGTGGGTGAGGCCCTGGCTCTGCAGGTTGTACGCCAGAAAGTCCCTCAGGGACCCCAGAGATCACACGGAGTCAACCGCCGGTTCGAGGGCACCCTGCAGCTGCCGTCAGCCTTTCACGCTGACTGAGCAGTTTCTCCCCTAAGAGTCTGTTCCGCAGAAGGAGCCTCACAAGCAAACAACGTGCCCTACGCCTCCGGGTGGGCACCATTCTCACCAGGGACAAGCCCTGCTGAAATTAGCAGGGGTCCCCAAGCGAGCAGGCAAGGGACGGCGGCTTAACAGAATGCCAGGCTCTCCTGCTGGTGGCCAGTGTGGCCACCTCTCAGGAAGCCTGTGGCATAATCGATCCATGTCCCGAAACAGGGATCAGAGCACAGTGGCTTCGCCAGACCCCTGTGTGCAGCCCCAAGCGGGCCCATCCAGGCCGCGCACGCTGAGCCTGGGTGGCAAACAGCACGTTGCAGAAACGGTGAGGAGTGACTTGGAGGCATCTGCCTGTTCGTTCTCGGGTTCTGCACTCTGGGGAACGTGGGTGCCGGGCCATGAGGATGCGCAGGGCCCACGGGCAGCTCCGCTGTGCCAGGCAAGAGCAGGAAGCATGGAGGAGCAGGTGAGGCAGCTGGGCCGACACCTCACCTGCGGCCTCGGGAGAGTCCCTGCTGCACCTCCCGGGCTCCTGGACACGGGAGGACACGGGAGGACACGCAGCTACATGATGGTCGCGATGATCTTGGTGGTGGAAACAGGAGTGATTTCACTTTCCTTTTTGCTTATCTGTATCTCCTATATTTTCTGCAGTGAATGTGTATTAATGGAGAAATGTCTAGAAATCCAGGAAAACCCACAGAGTTGGGCCCTGGCCCATGTGGCTCAGTTGATTGGAGCGTCGTCCTGTAAAACGAAAGGTCACCAGTTCGGTTCCTGGTCAGGGCTCACACCTGGGTTGTACATTGACCCCGGGTTAGGGGTGGGGGTGTACAGGAGGCAAGTGATTGATGTTTCTCTCTCACATTGGTGTTATTCTTTCTCTCCCTCCCTTTTTCTGTCTCTAAAAATCAACAAGCATGTCCTTAGTTGAGGATTAAAAACAAAAAGACAAGGGTTGGGCCTCATCTGCTGTTTTTGTGCAGAGGCTCCAAAGCCCAGGCTGTCAAGGATGGAGGGTCACAGTTACATTGGTCAGAGCACCAAGCCCCACATTTCATGGGAAGGAAAGCAGACCTAGGGGTGGGGGCCCCAGGGGGCTCGTCCCTCACCCATTTGCCTGTAGCCCCTGGCACCAGCTGGGCCCCGGCCTGGGCACCCCTCTCGCTGGCGCAGGGTGGCCCTGAAGCCAGCACCATGGTGCCCGAGTCTGCTGTGTTCTTGTTTCAGGGACTAGGGGACGGGAGTCGGGCAGTGAGCGTCTGGGACGGAGGCCAGGGGCAGCAGAGGTGGCAGAGGCGGCAGACACAGGGCGCACTGGGGCCCAGGGGACCGCGCCTGCTGGGCCAGGAGCCATGTGTGTGGAATCTGCATGAAGCGAAGCACACTGTTTCCAGGTCCAGGCTGTCCTCACCTTCCTGCGGGCTGCACGCTGTGGGCTGTGAGGACACAGGAGGCGGGGGGCCCTGAAAGACAGAGGCCTGGATCCCAAGGCTGCCGTGCAAGGCCTCCCAGCCTGGGCGCCCTGCTGGGCCGACGGGAGCAGGAGGTGTAGCCCTGCGCCCCGATTGATCCTGGAACGGTGGCACCCACAAGCAAAGGCAGAGGTTAGTGTGGGGTCTGGGCCCTCATTGATTTAACGTTTGGGTCTCTGATTCAAGCTCCGTAGGAGGGCATACAGGTGACTAGGGTTTAGTTCTCAAGGAGCTTAGTCCTGCAGAGGGACAGCAGGTGGCTGCACAGACGGATGGACGGACACTCGAGTCATTGGGGAGCTCAGAAGGACTGAGGGGATTTCCAGAGGTTGAGGACAGGGATTCTCAACTCCTCCTGGTGTCCACGGTGTGTGAGAGGTGACTGAGTAGAGAGGGACGCTTCAGACGGAGGGGACAGCAGGCAGTGTTGGCCGTCGGCAGGAACGCAGGTATTTGGAGTGGCCTGAACCTGGCATGAGCCAAGGGCACACCCAGCCGGCAGGACTGACGGGAGTCTGAGCCAGGCGCAGACCCCTGGCTGACGAGTGGCTGTGACGGCCCCAGAGACACAAGGGAGCCCCCGGCCCAGCAGGACCCACAGGAGCGGGGACACCCTCCTGTGGGTGCGGGTGCAAGACAAAGTAAATGGACATCGATGAGCAAAGCAGTTATGCTAAAGGCATAGGATGCTAAAACCCCAACACACAGAAACTAAAGTCAACCCAAGGAAAATTAGAATAGAAGAATCCAGAATGATGAAAGCAGACGCCAATTATGCAGAAAACACAGAAATGAAAACAACAGTAAACCCAACGAACAAACTCCAAATCCGGTTGTTAGAGAGACCGGTAACACTGCGAGCACTCGGTGGTCTGACCGAGGAGGAACGGGGCAGCCAGAAGCCGCCCAGGGACGGCCACGGACGGAGCCCCGAACGGTCTCGTGCGGGCATGTCTGCAGCCTGCTCCAGTGCCGCTTAAACATTCGGAGAAAGCGTATGATTCTCCAAATGATATAAATTGTCACTATGACTCAAGGAGACACAGAAATCTCCAATTCGATCGATACAAATAGAAAAAAATGTTAGTAGACGTCAAAACCTTCCTCTCCCAGGAACACTGGGTTCAGTTAGTTTTTACAAATGTGCACGTGGAAGTGCTGGAAGTGAGGTCTGGCCCACGACGCGTCGCAGTACGAGCCTCGTTAATGAGACTAGACTCAGACAACTGTTTGCAGTCAAGAACCGCATGTGCGTGCCTCCAGGTTGACACACGACAGAGCGTCCACCTGAGTCCGGCGAGCAGTGGGAGGTGGCAAGAGAGGGGAAGGGGGTTGCTTTCAGCTCTGGCCAGGGCTGCGCTGGCAAACTGCCTTGGCCGGCCGAAGACTCAGGCCCTGCAGGACCTCGCGCTGGGACCGTGAGCCGGGCTGATGGGAGGCCCGGTCCCGCCCTGCCGGAGGATCTGGATGTGCCAGGTTCTGGGACCAGGTTCAGTTTCTCCCTGAGCCTACCCCCCCCCCCCAGCCTCCCCTTCTCACAGCTCCATCCTGGCCACAGCCCCTCATCCCTCTGCATCCATGCTTAACACACAGAGACAGACAAAGAGAGAGAGAACTGTCTTCGCTCCTGAAGGGGGCGAGGGCCAGCATCCACTGCAGGGGATGGGAAGGAGAGGTAAATGTGGAGAGGCGGGGCCGGCAGAGCCAGCCCTCTGTTCTGGGACAGGACCGAGGAGCTCCCCCAGCTGCCCTCACAGGACCCCCCAAGGGCAGGCTCCAGCTCGGCCCCATCCTTTCTCCTGGGGCTGGCTGCAGTGCAGCTCCTGTCTGCGTGGCTCGGCCACCCTCGGCCATAGGAGTGGCACGGGTTTGGCCCCTGTCCGAGCTTTGGCTCAGGGCTGGTCCCCAGGGCCGGGCTGGTGGCTGCAATGCTCTTCCCAAGGCACCTCGCTGCAGGGCAGGGATGCAGGCAGCCAGCAGAGCTCCCCTGGGTCACGGCCTCCCCGCCCAGCCCCGCACTGCTGAGTGCACATCTGACCCGGTGCCAGGCCACCTGTCCCTGGGCAGCCATGTCCCCACAGACAGGGTCTCGTCAGCTGCCCCCTGCATGCTCAGGGGTGCTGGGTGAGCAGCAGCCTCCTTCCACCTCTGAGCCTCCTCCTCCTTCGGGGCCTTGGTCGGCCCAAATGCAGGGAGGTCAGCTCATCCAGGGCTGGGCCCCGGCCCCATGGTCTAGATCAAATTGTGTCTCCAGATCCTCACGTCCAGGCCTTGACCCCAGTGTGCCGGCACGTGGAGGTGGGGCTCTGGGAGGTAGTCAGGTAGACGAGGCCCTGAGGGGTGTCCCAATGCCCCAGTGAGATTAGCGTCTTTACAAGAAGATGACGAGCCAGCGCCTCTCACTCCCCCAGTGAGGACACAGCTGGAGGTGGTGCCTGCAAACCAGGAAGGGCCCTGCGCCGGGCTGGCCACTCAGGCTCCCTGGTCTTGGCCTCCAGCCTACGGAGCTGTTGTTCAAGCTGCCGGGTCCACGGTGATCCCTCTGGTGCTGGAGCCAACTCACACTTGGCCAACAGCAGGTCTCCCACCCTCCACATGCTCGAGGGGAGCGCTGGGCCCACTCAAGCATCAGGGAAGTTCGGACCAAGGTTCCAAGGGGCCCCCAGGGCCCAATTTCAGGGCAGCATTGGTGGGAGCAGACCTGCCCCCAAGGAGCCCTAGAAGCTGTGCTGGGCTGTCATCTATGTGAGAAAGCCACTGGAAATGGTCCTGGGGCCACACAGTCCTGCAGGCCACTGAACGGTGACCCCAGGTAACACCCGAAGGTCAGTGCACATGAGGGGAACCAGGGAAACAGGAAGAGAGACCAGCAGGCACAGCCAGGCCTGCTGGGGATGACCGTGACAGTGTGAGCCCGACACTGCTCCAGGTCAAGGGCTCTCTCAGGGCACGGGTTGCACTTCCCAGGGGACCCAGGGCTGGGCCTGCTGGTCCGGGCAGTGAAGTTCACATTCCTAGCAGGACCCTGAACCAGGACTGGTGGAGGGGCCCCAACAGGGCTGCCCTGGCTGCCCTCAGCCCTCGGCTGCAGGAGCCACCAGCCAGCCTCGCTCCCCTGTCTTTCCTTAGAATTTTGGTATTCTCTTCATCATAACTTTTTGCATTAATTTTGATTCTTTAGAATTTGCATTGACATGTTATCTTGAGAACTGAGGTTTTTGTTGACTCCTCAAGGCACGTGCCTTACTCCGCCCCAGGCCCAGACCAGCCAGCTTGGCTCTCGAACCGGGACCAGTACCCACTCGCCTCTGGAGCAGAAATGCTCTGCCAGGCGGAGCCAGCCCTGCGTCCCCTGGAACAAACAGGAGGGGACGTGGGCCCACCCGAGCCTGGGGACGGGTACTAGGCACCTCTTCCCTGTGGCCGCCACAGGGCTCTAGCACTCTCCCCAAGCCATCACTGTGCTTGTGCCACAGACACCACCTCGCTTCCCCTCAGGTGGCTGCCCATGGCCACAGCGCAAGGGCTCAGCGGCCTGCACTAGGGGCGCCTGGCTGGTTTCTCCTGACGTCATCAGCTCTGCTGGGAACGGGCCTGCCACAGTTTGTGCTGACAACGTCGTTTCCCGGAAGGAGGAAGGATGGCACAAGAGGAGGGGATTATGCCGCAGGGACAGCCAGGCCTCGCCCATCGTGCCCCCTGCACCAGCCCCTGCCCAGCCCAGCCCCAGCCCCTCACCCGTGCCCTACACAGGCTCCCTGCTCACTGTATGGGCACCGGGCTGGCTCGGACGGTATCTGGGTTTCTCTCTGTTTTACAAAAAGTAACTGCTCTCTGCTCCTTGCCAGGAGGAATGGCCCTTGGTCTCCTCTCGAAGCTTCCTTTGAGGGCATGTGGGCACCTGCCACCTGCCATCCTGTCTGTTAGCTATCGTCTTGTGGCTGGGCGGCTGGTCCTGCCCCAGGCTCTAACCTCCCCAGACCTTCCAACCAGCAGAAGTAACCCCCCCAGGTCCCCCGGCTGCCTGACTGCTGGGTCACGGGTTGGAGTCTGAAGCAGGGACCTGGCTGCTGGGAGGAAGGGCCTTTCTGCCAGCGAGGCCAGTGCCCAGGACTGCCTGCCCAGCAGGTCTCCCAAGGGGCCTGTGCCTCAGGCAGACTCCAAGCAGCAAGCTCAAGCCCAAGCCAAACCAAGCACCGGATGCGGGGACACAGCCCAGAGGCTTCTGCGGCCAGAGGAGGCAGGGCTACCTTTTCCTTCATGGCGCTCTCCATCCCGGCACTGTCATCCGGCACTGGCCCGGCGGCCAGCTCGTGAGAGCTGGGACCCCTCTGCGTTCCCCAGCAGGGCTCTGGGCAGGAACGTCCCAAGACTTCTCCACACCGAGGGTCACGCCGGCCCTGGCGTCTGGGAAAAAAGGGTCCCCTTTTGGCTGCTCTCTGGCTGGAGCTTCAGTCACAGAGCTTCCTGCTTTTCATCATCCCCAGCGAGCCCGTGAGCCTGGTCTTCAGGGACACAGCTGGGACCCTTCCCCACAGAGGCCTCCTCAGGCCAGGGCCATCGCTGGGCTCCGGGGCGGGTCGGTTTTCTGTCCAGGCTGTGCTGAGCTGGGCGGCTTGGTGGCCGCTATGCAGACTCAGCAGAAAATCTCCGGTCCCTTCCTGTGGCTGAGGCAGCGTTGCAGTAATTAGGCCGAAGGTGACTGTTTCACACCCCAACCTGCTTCTTGGGACACAGCTACCACCCAACACTTCTTCCTGCTGTGTCCAGGTGTGCAGGGACCAGGTGTGTGGTGAGGCATTCTGCTGCGCGGCGGCCTCCTGCGCCTGGGAGGGCCAGAACTGCCATGGCAACCAGGAGCAGGGCCCCTGCTCAGCCCTTGGCCTCCTCGGGGCTGGCCGCCTGTCATTAGAGCTGCCAAGCAGAAAACTCGGGCTGAAGGCCGAAGGCCCCCACCCCATCCCCATAGTAACAGCACAGCGGTTTCGTCACTGCAGGCCTCACCACCTGTCCAGTTCCCAGGGCAGGCACAGGGGCTTCCAAACTCATGCCCGAAAGAGCAGAGGCCCCTGGGAATCTGGGCACCACAGGAGAGGGCATGGGCCGCTTGGCCACCAGCATTGCCACACATGCCCAGGGCACCCGCAAGCTCTGTCAACGTCTTTTTGGCTACTACCTTGTAGTCTAAGCCAGAGTAGTGGGCCTGGCCAGCCAGAGGGCCACAGACCCGGCCTCAGCCCAGGGACTGGGCAGCCCACTGACACCAGCAGTGGGAAGACCCCAGCAGTGGAGCAGGGGGTTGGGGGCCGCTGGCTCAGGGGTTCACTCACATCTGGAGCAAGATGGGACCCAGAGACGACCTCATGGGAATCTCTGGCCTGACTCTGACCAACCTGGTGTGTTTGTGATGCTCACAGCACTTCTCAGTCAGGACAAGGGTGCGAGTGCAGGGCAGGAGCCGAGGACATCTATGGGCTCAGCACAGGCCATGAGCAGGAGCAGCCAGTGGGACTGGCCTCCTGGATGTAGTCTCCGGGCACTGGCATTTTCCCGTCACAAACCTTTGTGTTTCCCTGCATCACACATGCTCACGCTCCTGGGTGGTTCCCAGAGCTGAATCGCTGGGCAGGACTTACCGGCCAGCACCTCACCAGTCTACTCACTGATGGTCGGTGTTTGGTTACATGCCAGCAAATCCTTGAGATGATAAATCTTTATCATTTGCTGCTGATCTGGTATCTCGTTGTTTTAATTGTTTGCTGTACATCTTTTTGTATTTTTTAAAGATCTTATTTATTTTTAACGAAAGGGAGAAAGAGAGGGAGAGAAATATCAAGGTGTGGCTGCCTCTTTTGTGCCCCCTACTGGGGACCTGACCCGAAACCCAGGCACTTGCCCAGAGTAGGAATTGAACCGGCGATCCTTTGGTTCCCAGGCCGGGGCTCAGTCCACTGAGCCACACTGGCCAGGGCTGGACATGCTTTTTGTATGCTTAGCAGTTATTTGTACTCTTTCCCTGAAGATGACTTGTTCGTGTTATTTAACTATTTTGTTGCTGAATTATCTTTCAATTTGTATAAACTACTTTCATATTCTCTCTACAATATCCAGTAATCCTGTGTTTAATACGCTGTATCAGTCCCTCCAGCCTATTGCTGAACCGACAACTTGATTAATAGTGCCTTTCATCATACAGAAGTGTTTCCTTTGTATGAAGTTCAGTCTTTGCTTTGAAGAAAAGCATTTCCTACCCCAAATTATAAAATGTTCTCCCACACTTCCTTCCAGCATTTTTTCCAATTTTTTGGTTGCTAGCACTTTGGTCCTCCTGTTTGTTTCGTGCGTGGCATCATGTCAGCTGCATCACAGCTTAAGCGTCACTGTGTCATTTTCTCAGGTAAGAAACCACCAGCTCTGGTCACCCAGCAGGTGGACCCGCAGGCCACATGGCCGGCTCTGGAATGACAGCTCCCCGGAGCCTCTGGGAACGCACTGTGGCCTGGGAAGGGAAGACAGGGCTGTGAGCAGCTGCACCAAAGCCATCTTCCACTCTCTTCCTGTCAGGGAGGTTCTCGTCGTCCCCTGGGTCCCTCAGGGTCTGGCCGCTGTCTGGAACTGGTTGCCAGCTAGGGGACATGCAAGATGACTCAGCCCCCCATTTGGGTGTGGGACGAGGAGCGGCACCTTTGTTCCTGTGTTGTGAGTGACACTGGTCCAAAGGGGGGAGAGACTCTGGGTGCCACCTGCCTTGGCCTCAGCTCTGCCTATGCTGTGGCCCTCTGCATGCACTTTCTGTTGGGATAACTTTCTAGTTTTTTTTATATCTGGTGTGGCCAACATCCTTCTTTTTTCCCCACAAAATTTTCTTTACCATGAGCTTTTTATCTTTCATATAAATCTTAGAATGTACTTGTTCTGTTTTATGAAATAATGCTATTGATAATTTCATTTGAAATGCATAGAATTTGGGGACTTGGGGGTTCATGTTAAAAGAACTGACATCTCTATAATGTTGACTCTTCTCACTCAGAAAGATGGGGTGTTGCTCCATTGGTTTGGGTCTCCCTTTGTGTACTGCAGGTGAGTTTTATTACTTTTCTCATGTAGATCTTACACATTTGATAGATTTAGCCTTAAAAAGAGGATATGTATACATATATGTATTTAAAGATTTTATTTATTTTTAGAGAGAGGGGAAGGGAAAGAGAGAGGGAAACATCAATGCATGGTTGCCTCTCATGCGCCCCCTACTGGGGATCTGGTCTGCAACCCAGGAAAGTGCCCTTACTGGGAATTGAACTGGCGACCCTTTGGATCGCAGACCCAAAGTCAATCCACTGAGCCACACCAGGCATGGCAAGAAAGGCAACGTATTTATTAGGAGAAGTTGTGATTATAACTAATGCTGATTAAAACCACTGCAATTCACAAGGAACTTTGCATTCATTTTGTCATTTGATTGGTGCAGGAGCAGCAGGAAGGGCTGGTATGATCATCACTCTCAAATGAGGAGGCCATGGAGGCCAGGAGGCTGAAGGGCTGGGCTGCAGTCTGCAGTGCCCACAGCCCCAAGGGCTCCTGGCCTCAGCCTCCTGCTGACCAGGCACAGCCCAGCCCCTCCTGAGCACAGGACCTGACCCAAAAGCATCCACACTGCACACTGACCAGAACCTTGAGAGGGGGCTCACAAGACACATTTTCCCAACAGGGACCAGAAGCATGGGTGGTTTTGCTGGTGACTTCAAAGGGGGTAGAAGCTCTGACCCTTCAACTCTCCAGAAGGAAAGCCCCACATCCTGCTGCCCAGGGTGAGGCGAAAGGTGGTGCTTCCCTGGCTGGAGGGTCTGGGGAGCAGGTGGAGGGCCTTCAGGACAGTCAAGCTTGAGCCCCTTACCGGCTAAGCCCCCATCTCAGACCATGCTTCTCCCAGTTGACACCTGCCCGCCCAGGGCAGCCTTGCCCACTCACTGTGCTCTGCAGCCCTCTGTCATTTGAGTGGAGATCTCATACAAACCAGGGAGTTCATACAAACCAGTGTGTTCAACCTGCCATGTTTAACCTGAAGTTTGTACCTAACTCTGCTTCAGGGTTGCTCACTTCCCTCGTCCATGCAAATCACATTGCGTCTCTCAAGTGTCAGTTTCTGTGCAGGGCAGCCCCGTGGTGGTCGGGATGCTATCTTCAGGCCAAGCCTAATGACCATGTGTCCAGAGTAGGTTTGTGCAGGGACAGTCAGTTGTAGATTAGTGACCAGCAAGGTCTGCTCACGCAGAGTTCTGTTGGCTTCCGTCCACCTCGTGCCGGGCAGGCGTTCCCTCCTCCTGGAACAGAGAGGGCACGCTCCATGGGAGCTTAACCCCTGCCTTCAGGAATAGCGAGGGGGACTCAAGAGTGCCCTCTTGCTTCTGCTGTTCCTGAAATGCCTTATCTCAAAACAATCAATACGTCAAAGCATGACAGGCTGCGGACTCTTTCAGAAGCCTGACCACACCTCTGCTCGGCCCCGCTAGAGGCCCCTTACCGTGTGGGCCGGAGGCTCACTCGGATCAGTGAAACAGCTCGGCAGCCTGACCTTGGCTGCTGGTCCCTGCATGGCCGGGCTCCCCAGGGCTGGGCCTCCGGGAAGGGATGGTGCCCACCTTGTCCAGCAGGGGTGGCCTCAGAGGCCAGGCGCCCCTGTGAGTGCTGGGGGACCCGTCCCGGGGAGCCCGTCCTGGGGCCCAGCGCACGGAGAGTCCGGCCTCCCGCGGACGCGGACCTGCACGCTGACGCTAGCGGCCCTGCCCGGCTGCTTGCGCTGTGCCACCTGCCGACCCGAGAGCAGGTGCGGAAACGAACTAAGCATCGCTGACGCCCTCCGTCAGACCGCGTCCGCGGCCTCTGCCCCAGTCTCTTCATCATCTGTGCGCGCGTCTGTCCTGCAAGACGCTTCCTGACCGCGCGATGCCGTTTGGTGACTGAGGCCCCAAGGGAACTGCCACCTTGTCCCTTCCTGGACCGAGCCTCGTCTCCAAACGCCAGCAAGAAGGCGGCGGCCTTGGCGGACTCTGGGCGGTCCTGGAGGCGGCAGGCGGCCCCGGACGACTCTGCGGGGCGGGGCCTCCGTCCCGCGCACGCGCACTCGCGCCCCGCCCCTCGCCGCGTGTTTCCGGCCGTCGCTCTTCTCCCCCCGGCGCGGACACGCTCCGCAAGTCTGGGGCGGTGGCCCCTGGCCGGAACCGGAAGTGGACCCCGAGCCCAGAGGAGGAAGCGGCGACTAACCCGTCCGCGGCGGCTGGGGTCTCGAGGGGCGGCGGCCGCCTGCTCGTGCGAGCCGGTCCGTGGGCGGGCCGGCGGCCCCGGCGGAGCCATGAAACTGTACTGCCTGAGCGTCCTCTACAAAGGCGATCCCAAGGCGGCGCTGCTCAAGGCCGCCTCCGACGTGTCGTCCTTCAGCTTCTTCCAGCGGTCCAGGTGAGCGGGCGGGCGGGCTGGGGACCAGGGGGTCGCAGAGGCCGGGGTGGGGCAGAGAGGCTGGGGTGTCGTGGGGGGCCTCGGGGAGGCTGGGGACGTCGCTGGGGGCGGGGGAGCGGGGGAGCGGGGGACGGGGGCGGCCCAGGCAGTGAAGCCCGGCGGTGGCCTCTTCGGTCGGGTCCGCGGACCGCACCTCCCAGTAATCATCCTGGCGCTCATGTCATGGAGGTTTAGGCCATCCCGAAGACTTATGAACTCGTTGATTTTCACATTCCTGCCTTGTAAAAATTACGAGGGGACTTTGAAAACGAGATCCCCAGGTTCGTGTCGGGGTATCTGAACTAGGAGGTGGAGGCGCCGAAGCCTGTATTTGAAACCGGTGTTTCCCAGGCGATGACTCTGGTTTCCGCACTGGGCTGCCACGTCTTGAGAGTCCATGTATCCTAACAGCTCCCTGTGAGAGGTGCTGGTGGACCCTTCGTTTATGGGTGACGTCGCTGAGGCCCAGAGAGAGCACACCACAGCCAGCTAGGACTCAAACCCAAGTTGTACGCCTCTTACATTCGGCCCCTGGCACAAAAGCAGTCTACGCCAAGACCTGGAAGGAAGCAAGATAGGCATTTGTAGGGCTTCAAGCTTTTCCCAGGGTGTCCAACCTTTTGGCGTTGCCAGGCCACACTAGTAGAAGAATTGTCTTGGGCTATACGTTAAATATGTTGTGACACGAAATCACAAAAAAATCCCATCACATTTTACGTAAGTTTATGAGTTTGTGTTGGGCTGCATTTGTAGCCATCCTGGGACACATACAGCCTGCAGGCCGCAGTTTGGGCCCCCTTGCACCTTTCTGGGGCACGTCCGACAAGCAGGCGGCTTTGGAAGTAGGACAGACACTGGCAGCCCATCCGTGGGAAATGAGGGGACCCAGGCCCAGAAGGAGAGGGACCCTGCAGCGTCTGCTGTGGTCACTGTCTCCAAGCCCCTGCGGTCTGCCACCTGGACTGTCGCCACTGCTCTGTGGGGCGGTGTTGTTCTTGATGAGAGTGGCTTGCTGGCAGGATCCAGAACAATTTCTTTTGTTGAAGTTTCCTGCTGCTTTTGGGTCGGTCTCGAAGTATCTTCCTGATATTTGGCTCTCCAGGTCTTGGCCCCCAGGCTTTGTCCTGAGGCTGCTTTTCTGCACTTGTGCCGACTGGGATCCCTCTGACCCTTCCCTATGCTTCCCTGCACGCGAATGCTGGGGATCCTCGGTGTTTGGTGCAGGACCGACACTCACCAGCTCGGGACATGCACGCCTGTGTCAGATGGCGGACTGACGCCACCGCAACACGAGCTGCAGCCGGCTCTTTGTGCTTCTCACGGGCCCTCCCTTCCGTCCCGCCCACCGGAGGATGGCCAGACCCCACGCTGAACACTTCCCAGGGTCTCGCAGCTCTCCTGGCCCTCGGACGCTGGCTCTCTGAGCACCTGCAGTTCTTTGTCTGGTGACTCTGCTGCCTTGCCTCTGTCTCTTCACGGTTTTACTGCAAGCACTTCTTATTGGGAGACTTCTCTGAGGAATCACGGTCACGTGTCACCTAGCGACAGGGGGACGTGCTGAGAAGTGTGTCATTAGCCGACTGTCGCTGTGCGAACACCACGAGCGCACTCTCGCCTGGTTGGTGTGGCCTGCTGCCTGGCTGGGCTGTGCAGAAGGCTGTGGGCAGCTACAGCAGGGTGGCGAGTGTTTGTGTGCATGAACACGTCAAAACACAGAAAAGTGCCGTGGAAATGCAGCACAGAAGATAAGCGTGGCATGTCCGTGCAGGGTGCCGGCCCTGAATGGGGGCGGCAGGACTGCAAGTGGCTCCAGGCAAGTGAGTCCAGGGTCGGTGGAGAGAGAATGTGAGGCCGGGGCTGCACGCGGCTGTGGACTTAGTGACACTGGACACGTGGGCTGCACCAATCTGTGTTACGTTTGTTTCTTCAGTAACACGTTGACCTTAGTGGAACTTCCCTAATTTATAAAGCTTCCAGTTTTTCCACCTGGTGCTTGTAATCACACTTAGCTTAAAATGCAGACACATTGTACCGCTGTACAAAAACATCCTTTTTGTGTCCTAACTCTAAAAGCTATTTTCTATAAATTTTTAATGGTTTTAGCTCTTTAACTTTTTTTGTTGTTGTTAAAAACTGAGACACAGACACACACGTCTTAGGCCTGCACAGCATGAGGAGGGTCCGCATCCCTGTCCCCCATGGCCACGTTCTGTCCCTGTGCATGGTCTCTGGGGCAGCAATGTGCACAGAGTGGTCACATGCTGTGACAAACTGCTTCTCCTGGGACACCTCCTGAGGACCTTCCTGAGGCTCTTCTCGAGGAGGGCTCACTCTCCAGAAAGACGTCAGGGTCGATTTGCGTGGTTTGAGCACTTGTGGCTCCACGGGCTTGCTTGTGAGCAGACAGCGCGCTACGACCCTTCCTCTGTCAGTGGGGACCATCAGGTTACGTGGTTTTGTACTTTTTTACGGAGTCTGTTGAGCTCTGCAAATGCTTTTGCAGAAACTCACTGTGCGTGTTCCTGGATGTTCTCATGGGACCACTGTCATGCGTGTGGCCAGTCGTCCGCCCATCCCACCCCCCACCCCCCGAGCCTTTATTCCAGCCATGTTTTGTCTCCAAGCTGTCGCCCTGCACTTCTTCCGTGGCGCCCAGCACTGGTACCACGGGTGGTGCAGCCTCCACTGTGGTGCATGCCGTGGCCATACCTGACTGTGCATCTGCCAGACAGTTCTCCGTGTTTTCCCAGTGCAGTGTTTATTTGTCCTGCTTCTTGGAAGTCAGTGGGGCCTTGAGAACAGGAGCTGGGTTCTGCTTCGCCGCTGTATCCTAGACCATACTCCGACTGAGTCATTACACTAATGACAGCCCGTAGAAACGCCCCAGAAGTCTGGAAGTGGGAGGTTGGGGTGAGCTGGGTAGCAAAGAGATGTAGTTTGAATGGTTGTCATAATTTGTAACTATCTGGATCTGTTCGATTATAGAGTATCTATTATTTTTCTGCGGTTGGGAGGGAAAGGAATCAAACCTAGGAGCAATGTCACCTTATGGATAAGCTCAGGTCACTTTCCATTGTGCTGGGGACAAGGCGACAGGAGTAGGTGATGTGTGTTGTGTTTCTTAGTGTTCAGGAGTTCATGACCTTCACAAGCCAGCTGATTGTGGAGCGCTCAGCGAAAGGCAGCAGAGCTTCTGTCAAAGAACAAGGTAAGAGGGCCCCCCCAACCCCGAGCCCCCCCTGCAGTGAGCGCTGGCCCGGCCACCAAACTGCAGGCAGCCCGTTGCCTCTTGAGGGAGTGGCCGGCCTGGTCTTTCTTCTGTCCTCCTCCTCCTCTTCCTGTTCGCACAAAGTTCTGTGCCCACTGTTGGTGTCCAGCTGCCTGGGTAGAATCGCCCCCATCCTTGTCCAGGAGCCGCCACGTTTTGTGCTCCGTAGGTTTTGACCTGGAACCTAAAGATGTTACTTTTGCTTCTTCATGGTCCTGGCTCCCTGTGGGAACTGTCAGGCGTTTATTTCAGAGGCGTGCATCATGCCGACAGGTGAGGAAGGGATGAGCAACCTTCAGGCAGAGATGGTGTGTTGCGTGATGTTCAGACCTCGGCCCCGGGGCGGAGGGGCTGTCTGGTTGGTGTCGTGGCTGTGTCCTGTGTGGGACCTATGTGCTGCGTCCCACCGACCCACTTGGGCTGTGGACATGTGAGGATTCTCCACCCTCTGGGGTCATGTCTGCCTTCCCAACATGGCACCTCCGGCCACCTCCTCAGGCCCTGGCCCAGCCTCTGTTCCCATGTGGGCCTCGTCCCCAGGTCTGGGTCTGTCTCCCTTGGGGGAACGCCTGGAGCATGTCGGTGGTGAGCGCCGGTCCCCCCAACCCTGCCGGCATCCATCTGCCCACTTCTGACTTCGGGCACTGTCGGGGTTCCTCAGCTCTTCAGTTTGTTCCTGGTTCAGCTCCTGAGTCCTGAGGCTGAGAGCCTTGGAAACAAGTACTCACGCACCAGCCACAGTCCTTTCCTGCCGACAGCAGTCAACTGTGGGGGCTGTGGGTGTCAGGCAGAAGGCCCCTTGCAGACTGCCTGTGTCGCCACTTTGACGAGAGGCCGTGACCCTGCAGACCCGGCCTGCAGTGGCCAGACTCTTCCTGGACGGACTTCGCTCCATGCTCCTCCCACCCTCCCCAGACGGAGTCCAGAAAGCTGACTTCCTGACAGCAGGGCTTTCAGCGAGAGTGGGGCTGCCTCGGTCACCAGGGTTTCCTTAGTTTGGGAACAGGGCCTGAGAGGGCTGCCTCTTCTCGAGACATTGCCAGGCCTGGCCCAGAGCTCAGGGCTATGCCTGGACATGGGGCCCCAGATCCTGGCTCCACACACCGAGCCTTGGGGCCTTTTCCTGTCCTAAAGCGGGTGTTGGGCCAAGCTGATGGCTGGGCTCCCATGCACACCGCCCTGTGCACATCTGGCTGAGCTGTGCTGCGGAGTACCCGCCCACCAGCCTTGCTCGGGGAGTCTGGACTTCAGCGTGGCTTCATCAACCCCAAAGGCAGCAGCCCAGCATGGTGACACTTTGGCCAGCAGGTGAAAGGTCCCTCTTTGTGTCTCCTCAGACTACCTGTGCCACGTCTACGTGCGCAACGACGGCCTGGCAGGTGTGGTCATTGCTGATGGCGAGTACCCCTCCCGAGTAGCCTTCACCTTGCTGGAGAAGGTGAGTCTGCAGCCCAGCTGTCTTGGGGCCGAGGTGATGGCCGTGCCTGAGGCCTGGGGGAGGTCGTGTGTCCAAAGTTGGCCCATGCTCAACTTTCCCTTGCCCTTCTCAGGTGCCCTCTGTGGCCCTGATTGCTGCTTTCCATCCAGGCCCAGGTCCCAGGGCCACTGTGACACTCCTGGCCTGCCCCTCAGTGGCAGTGTGTCTTCTCTGGGACACAGGTCCTGGGTCTGTGGTGGCCGAGTTCTCAGCCCGTGTGGCTTCCATTTCCTCCTGAGCCACACCTGACTCCAGGCTCCGCACCTGGCGTTCACAGTCTTCATGAGGTTCTAATTACAAAGTCCTTGAAGACACTGCCGTGTTGTGTCCCCCAAAGGACTGATATGCTTAGGAGCACGTGAAATTTGGTGATGGCTTAAATTTTTCCTTTTGGAACAATTGACTGGAGAATTAGGACTAATACCCTCATTCCTGGAAGTCCATAACCTCAGTAAAACTGGAACCTGCAGTTTGGAAATTTAATACCTCTGTCCTCACCAGCTGGGGTTTATCTCGGGCTAGGCGTGCTTGGCTCTGAATGCCCAGAGTGTTCGGGGAGGAGGAACCCAAGTCTGGACTTCCCCATGGGCTGGCAGTCTGCCCCGACCCTCCCCCAGGCCCTGGGGGCCTGAGAGCCTCTTGGGGCCAAGTCTTGTTGCCATGGGCATGGTGCACACAGGCAGTATCACTGGACTCCTTTGTCTTGCAGGTGTTGGATGATTTCTCCAGGCAGGTCGACAGGACCGATTGGCCAGTTGGCTCCCCTGCTACCATCAACTACACAGCGCTAGACGGCTACCTGAGTACATACCAGGTGGGGCAGCCCAGAGCCGTGGGAAACTTTCTGGCCTATAGCTGTGGCCCTGGGTGACTTCCTGACAGCCTGGAGTCTCGGTCCCTGTGAAAACGGCAGGAACTTCACGAGGGTCTGGAACCCTGGCCCCCAGACTGGCTGTCGCTTCTCTGTCCTGTGTGTTAAGGGGCCTGTCACAGTGTGTCCCACTCGCTCAGTTGAGCATCGTTTCCAGGCGGCCTCTCCAGTCCTGATGTTTTTGTTCTCGGCTCCTCTCCCTAGAACCCCCGAGAAGCTGACCCCATGAGTAAAGTGCAGGCCGAGCTAGACGAGACCAAGGTCATCCTGGTAAGGAGGGAGTCCGGGAGGGGGGGCTGGCATACTGTCGCAGCCAGAGTGCTGTTCTGAGGGGCGATGGCCCGCCTCCCCCTGGGCCTCAGGGGCCTCAGGGGCCTCAAAGCCAGACCCCCTGAGTCTATCCCTCCTCACCCCGTAAGTGACACGGGATGAGGGACAGAGCTGGGAACCAGCCTGGCCATGTTCCATCCCTGTTCCCTGGGCGATCCCCAGCAGGGACAGTTGGCTCAGTGGTTCTGCGCCACCATCCCTCGTGCCCCGTCGCCTGTCTCAGAGCGGGCCGGTGCCTCCCCATGGGCTCTGGGTGTTGCATGCACAGAGTTGTCGGAAACTCCACGTTTTCATCTGAGATCTCCTGGCTTACAACTGCCGCTTCCCTCTGCCCGCCGGGCTACAGCCACCGAGCTGTCGCTCTTCTGCCCAAAGTCCTGCAGCAGCTCTGGAGTCTGCTGCAGGATGACGCGTAAGCTCCCTGACACGTCTTGGGGGCCCCGTCTGCTCCCAGGCAGGTCCCTGTGCTCAGGCCTCCCAGGTCCATGGAGGGCACTCAGGGCCCTTTCCAAATGCCACCACCTTGGCCCCGCCACTTCGGGTCTCCCCGCCACTGTGGGAGCTTGTGCTGATCTCTGTGTCCCTGTTAACGACACCCTCACCGACACCAGTGCCTGGCAGCCAGTGGGCCCCGAGCGGCTAGAGAGAAGGCCCAGGAAGACTGAACCCTGATGTGAAGCTCTCCTGTCTCCTGGGTCGGACTCCTGGGCGCCCCCTGGATGACATGGTTTGGGGATGAGACTTGGTTGTGAAAGTTCAGTCCTTTGTAGCTGAGCCCTGTCTGCTCCTGCAGCTCAGAGCCCCACAGCCAGCAGGCACCGCGCACTCCTGCACTCTGCGTGGGCACAGCCAGCGGGTTGTGGTCACCCAGCCCTGCTCTGGCTGCAGTGGCCATGCTGCCTTTTGTTCCTTCTGTATCTGAATCCAGTTGCTTGGGTGGAAATCCGAGTGACGGGGCCAGTGTGGAGACCAGGACGTTTGCCCTTCCTCACTTGTATTTTTTCACGTGTGCAAGCTCAGGTTCAGAGGGCCTGGCATCTGCCCTTGGAGTATCCACCTTGGGGGTCGTGGGGGGGGGTGCTGCAGGCTCCTCCCTCCTTGGGGCGGGTCTGTGTCACGGTCATGGTGCCCTAGAGCCAAGTTGCCCATGCAGACCGGTCAGGACTACAGAACACGGCCCTTCTAGGGGAGCCCAGTCCAGTGGGAGTTCATGGAAACACACCTGGGTGGCCTCTCCTGGCCTGGTTGTCCAAGCCTGTGCTGTGCAGAATTGTGAAATGCCCTCTGTTCCAGGCAGAACCTTCTGGGTTCCGTAGGCAGGTCACTAGATCTAGTTGCATGCCCAAGGCAGACGTGTGCTAGGGTGCTTGTGTATGGGCGAGGGGCCTGGGGGTGCTTTTCCTGACTCGGGTTCGTGGCCGCGCTCTGCACAGAGCAGATTTTGCTCCCATTTCCTCTGTGCAGCACAACACCATGGAGTCCTTGCTGGAGCGGGGGGAGAAGATAGACGACCTGGTGTCCAAGTCCGAAGTGCTGGGGATCCACTCGAAAGCCTTCTACAAAACGGTGGGTGCACTGGGGCCCCGGGCCCTGGGTCCCTGGCAGCAAGGAGAGGCCTGCCCTGCAGGAGGGTCGTGAGGGAGGTGACCCATGGGGTTGCGGCGTCTGAACAGGAAGCAAGAGGTCCCTGGGGTCAGGGTCGGGCAGCCTTGTTTGGGGAGAGTGGGCAGCTGTATCCTTCCCATAGTTTGTGTCTAGCACCTTCTTGGTGGCAGGAACGGGTATGGAGGAAGTGGTCTTGGCTATGAACTGCTCCCAGACAGCTTGCCTGGGAGGGGTGAGGACAGGTAGCTTCCAATCCTCTGTCCCAGCCAGCACCCTGGTCCCCAGGCCCCTGCACTGTGTGCCAAGGTCACTGCCGCCTCCTTAAGCCCCACCCCCCTTCAGCTCCTTTGTTCTTTTTCTAGGCCCGGAAGCAAAACTCATGCTGTGCAGTCATGTGACTGCAGCCCCCAGAGGCCCCCTCGATGCAGAGTCCCTGCCATTCACACCAGAACCGCAGCCCCTGAGAAGCCTGGTGGCCACGCGAAGACCAAAGTGCAAACATCCATTGTTAGCTTTGAGCTCCTGGAAGGAGCCAAGGGCTGGTGGAAGGGACCTGGGGCGGGGCATGTTCAAATTCATGTGTCTAGTAATTTTTGAAAGATGACTTCAGGCCCCCAGAGGTGTACTTTTGGGCCAAATGAAACCATAAACACTCTGGACTCCCGCTGAGGCCAAAGGGGTCATTTCTAACCCCGATGGCCCCGGGTCAGGGCCGGCTCTGTTGGTCCCCAGCAGCCTTTGGGTTTTACTTGTTAACTGTGTCAGCACTTCAGTAAGGGGTTCCCGGTCCACAGCGCCCAGGGTGGTGGGCAGGTGCACACTTGGCTCTCCTGGGGAAGCCGTGCTGGGCCACTAGGGGCTGGGGTGGGCCAGCATGTTAGGGCCAAGGCCAAGGTGAGAAGGTCCCTGGGCCTCACCAGTTCTGCAACATGGTTTTCGTTTCTGCGGACATTTCCATGGAGCTCCACAGAGGTGCCCTGGAGGTCTTTGCGGGGGGGCAGGACACCTCACCTGACCTGCAGTTTGACCTTAAACATCAGAGTCACAGGTGTGTGCCTCTGGTGATAAGCCTGTTTTGGCAACCCCTGGGGGCCTGCATGTCTTAGCAAGTGGCTTTTCCTGTGACCACTGTTGATGGGCATCAAGAGTAGGTGCCAGCCAACCCAAGGGCTCCTAAAACCCCACCTGTGGTCAGGGGCCCGTCCCCCTACCCTCAGCCTGCCGGGTCCCACACTGCCTCTTCCTGCTGGGCTGCCTGAGGACAAGGTGTACACCCTTGGACTGGGCCCCAGGAAGCCCCTGCTGGGGTGGTTGCCTCTCTGGTCTCTTCCATAGGGGCCTTTCCCTGACATGCTGGTTCTTGCCTGACCCAAAGGTCCATTCATCCAGCAGGAAGTGCCAGCAGCTCTGAAATTCCTTGCTTGGGCCAGACAACAGGATCTATGGCTTCTGACCGCCCTGTCCCTGACAGGTTTACCTGCTGGCTGCTCTTGCCCTCTGGGTGCTGCTGGCCTGCCCCCATCTACGTAGCCAGCTTGTCCATGTGACTTCCCTTCTGGGCAGCGCAGGCCTGTCCTGCCCACTGATGCCTGAGCTGGCTGTGACCCTACTTGGGTAGTTCAGGTCCTGGATGATGGGGAGGACATGGGGCGCAGGTGGAATTGGGGGAGGAGGGAGCAAGTGGGGGCCTGGCTCAGGCCCTGTGCCATCTTGTCCCCTGTTCATGTCATTCTAATGTTAAGTCATCTGGCTAAGAGTGTATTTTAGTAATTGCTGCCTAACTTTTCTGTCTTGTTCGACAAGTTCCTGTCTGGATAAAGTTGTCTTTTGAAATTCCAAAATGGTCCTATGCTTTAAGTTTCAGGGGCTCCTCCTTCAGGGAACCCCCTTCTTTGTGCTGTGTACACTGCTGGGCAGATGTGGGGGCCTGGGCAGTAACCTTCCTCCCCTCTCCCAGCCCTCCACCAAGACCCAGCAGGACCCAGGTGAGGGGTAGCTGGGCCCTGCAGGTGTGCGGGGCACCCTTGCAGGCTGGGGCATCTGGCCCCAGTTTAGGGAAGGAGCTCAGCTGCTGGTCGGTAGAGCTCTGTGAAGACTTGGCCACCCTGTTCGTCGCTGGCCAGGAGCCCTTCTCTCAGCTCGCCACCAGCTGAAATCAGAAGCAGCCCTGGGCTCTGGCAGGGCCAAGCGCACCTGCTTTTCCTGCTGAGGCCTGGGAGCTCTGCCCAAAGCAGGTGCTACTTACCAGTGACGGGTGGAGGCCCTCACTGACCTCCCTCTGCTGGAGTTGCCGGCCTTGCCCGCAGGCCTGCCCTGCACAAGCCAGGGTGAGGCACTCCACTCGGCTCAGGCTCCCAGGGAGCCCAGCCGGGATGGTGCCTCTGATTACAGCTGATAGGCCTCAGGTTGAAGAGACATTCTGCCGTGAGGTTGCACTCCCAGGCTGTCCTACATTCTCCCAGGCCGGCTCAGGTCTCCCTAGGCCCTGCTGCCCCGTGCAGCCCTCCCTCCTGCCCACACACCTGAGCACATCTGCCAGGTACAGCCCATGGGCACAGACGCTGACGTCAGGGGCCTCCTGGCCTGTGCAAGGTGTCTGCGCCAGGGGCTGCAGCTGGAGGTGGGGCCCGCAGATGTCCCCAGGGTGCCTGCATTGTCAGTCTGTCAGCCCCATGGGGTGGGTGTGTTTGATATCTAGGATGGACCTAAGCCTGCGTTTCTGTCCTGGGAAAGCACTCGACATGAAGTACAGACAGGCAGCTGCTGGGCAGGGGAAGCCACCCATCTCTACAGAAGGTCATGTCTGGGAGGGAGGTGGGCCAAGGCCTGCAGCGGGCCAAGTGTACAGCCATATGATCAGATGGCCTCCAGCCAGGTGGTCAGGTGGCCAGTCAGGCCACACAGCTATGCGATCAGTGCTAACAGCTGGCACAGGCCGAAGGTGGATATTCCTAGGGGAGGTCCCTGCAGGCTTGGTGTCCCTGTGCTGTAGGAACACAGCTGGGGGATACATCCATCCTGAGGAACAGGCCACAGGCACAGAGGGTGGAGCAGAGCCAAGGACAGGGAAGGCTGGGGGTGTCGGAGGGCATGTTCATGCTGGGGCAGCTGCAGTGGGAGGCCTGCTGGGGAGCGCCTCGCCCTGCTGCCCCAGGGTCAGTGCCACCCCCTCTCGGTCCAACCACCTCAGGCTCACTGACTGGCATCACCCTGGCATCCCTCCGCACATTTCTGCTGGGGGTCCTGTCCTCTGGACCTCTTCAAGGAACCTGTCATGGCCCCCCTTGTCATCACCTACCGTCTTTGCATCCCAGCAGCCACTGCTGTGCTGTGTGTGACATTGGTGTCTGACACCGGCCAGGCCTGTGTGGTGTCTGCACACCCCAACATGTGGACTCATGCAAGCAGGCCAGGGTGGTGCCAGTGGTGAGCAGAACAGGAAGGTGGCACTGTGGGTAGAGGGGCGCCTCAGCAGGGCAGTGGAGCCCGAGCCTGAGGACCCTCCCACAGGGAGGTGCCCTCCAGCCCCACTTTGGAGACTACTGGGGTGACGAGAGAGGTGGAGGCATGGGGGAGCAGCTGCTGGAGCTGTGACCAGCAGCTGCACAGAGGGACCCCTGGGCGGGCTCTCCACCCGACAGGCTCAGGGCAGTCCGGACTTAGCCTCTATGGCCAGGGCCAGCTGAGGGCCCCCACCAGGAGGGGCTAGGGTGTAGGGGGCAGGGTCCCAGCATAAAGCACCCAGCTGCACAGGAAGCAGTTTGTCCTGTTTTTTATTCGCAGTTTCCCGAGACAGAACAAAATAATTTTTTGTACACTTACAAGGCTCAGAAAGAAAAGACAATGAAACTCAGCAAAAAGAGAGGAGGAAAGCCGGCCAGCGCCGCGGCCGCTGACTCTCTGCAGGGCAGGCCAGCGAGGCCACACCGCGGACATCTAGCTAGGAGAGCGGGTGTGGCTTGCTCGTGGGGGTCATGCAAAAGAACTATCCCCCAGAAAAAAAATCCCCAAATTAACCCAGACAGGCAGCTCCGTGGAGAGAACAGGAGTGGGAGAGGAGGGAGGAGGCCCCAGGAGGTGAGGATGGCCGGGCCACACGCTGTCTGCCACGAGCCCTGCCATGTGCTCCTCACACCCAGGGAGCCTGGCAGATGCTCACCCTGTGTCCTGAGCACAGCTGTGGACAGGCAGGTGAGTGTCCACTAAGAGTGTCTGATGATGGACAATCTATTTGGAGAGCAGGTGCTGTGTCCTGTCCCCACCCCGTGACCCACCCCCCACCCCAGCTTGATTTGTGAGGGAAGATGAAAACCTTTGTTGAAAACAACGTCAATCAAAGGGGCAAGAGTTGGGTCCCACACCTCTGTGATCGGTGGGGGCAGACCCGCACCCACACCCCTGGCTGCTCGCCACTGCCATCTGACCGCACAGGCCGTCCCTGAGCCACAATGCAGGGAGCCCTACGCTTTCTCCCCGCTCAGGCTCCCAGGCACACACCGCAGTCTCCCAAAGCCTGGCGAGGGGGTCGGCCCTGCCCTGCCCTCCCGCAGCACTGCCAGAGGCCGGAGCCCTGCTGTAGCCAGGAGCCCTGGAGCCCCTGCCCCTGTGTCTGCGGAAGGCCCCGTGGGCTGCTGCCAAGGGTGTTTTTCCCGCCGGTGTGTAGCCGGCCTGGGTCTGACGCTAGGCGTACCCACCTGCACCTCCTGCCCCTGGGCCCCAGGGGCTCCTCTCATGACTGGTCCTTCTAGGGGGCTGGCCCGGCCTTTGCATGGGCCGTCCACGCTGGGGCGCTGGCACGGGAGGGGCCCACACCCGCCTTCTTGGTTGGGGGAGAGGAAGGGAAAAGAAGCAGAGGGAACAGCTGCGCTCAGGCCCGCGGCCCCCGCAGCGCCCCCAGACGACACCAGACACTACCCACTGCGCGCAGGGCAGAGGGTTGGGCCCCTTCGAACAAACACGGCAGGGCAACGGGCGCCGCCCTGTGGACAAGTTCACCGCCGGCGGTCCGGAGGCCAGGAGCGGACAGACGGGTGGAGCTCGGGTAGGGAATGGCCAGTACATTCGAAGCCCCACAAATGCCAGTCATTTTTACAGCTTTTTCCTTTCTTTAGTTTTTTTTCCCATTTCATCCGACATTTTGTGTGTGTAGTTGTTGCTGTCATCTTGTTTTTAAAAAGAAATTACATCTGGTCTTGGTTTTCTGCAGACACAGGCACCAGGGGAGGAAGAGGCAGACACAAACATGCGACAGGCAGGCCGTGCGCCAGGGCGGCTGGGCACCAAACACCATCCGTCGGGCTCTGCAACGACGAGGGCGGGGTCAGCGCCGGCGCACGCGCAGAGGTGGTTGCGGGCACGCAGGCCCCGCCCCGCCGCCGAGGCCCCGCCCCGAGGCCCCGCCTCCACGCCGCGCTCACCTTCACTGCAGCGGGGCTACGGGTGCGCCTGAGCAGTGGAAGTGCACGTTCTGCCACTTGCCGTCGCGGCGGTGCCACACGCGGGTCTCCTCGGACTGGCTGGTGCGGGGCCGGCCCTGGCCGTCGATGTACTGCGTGAGGCGGATGTAGGCGATGCAGGCAGCGTCCTCCCCAATGACGTGCACGTGCGGGTTCAGGATGGTCGTGTGGATCGGCTTGCTGTTTTTGGCGAGCACTGCGGGCGAGGGGACAGGGGCTCAGCCCTCCAGCGGCCACTAGCCCCTGGGTCAGCCCGCGCCTGCCTGGGGCTCTGGACACGGAGTGGATGGGCTTCCCTGGGCTCCCGACCTCCCCTGTACACCCTCCTTGCCCCAGCTACCGCACTCACAGTTCTCGAAGTAGAACCTGTGGAAGTCCATCCCTTCGACCAGGTTGCCCAAAGCTTCAGGCTCAAACGAGGTCAGGCCTGGGTCGCAGATTTTCCTGGGGGGCAGACCCAGGTGAGGAGGGGCCTCTCTGCACCCGCCCAGGGCGTCCAGCCCGCCTTCACAGCCCACCCAGGTGACCCAGGATCCACACAGGCCCCGACTCACGCGTAGGCCTCGAAGTCCCCGTTGTTGACTGCCTCAATGAGCTGCTCAGTGATCTTGATGATCTCCTGCTTTCGTGCTGTGGAGACACAGGCTTGGTGACCCTCAGCGCCCACGCGGCAGCAGCGGCCCCCACGCAGCTGTCCCTCCCGCCTTTCCTCTCAGGGGGGACCCTGAGGTCCAGCTCAGCCCATGTCCTCCAAGGCCGCCATGGGCTTCTACATTTCCAGGTCCAACAGGCTTCTCCCTTGTCTGTCATAAACGAAATGCCTCTGAAGAATAGAAAATTCCATCCACAGTGCAAAATATCTAGAAAATGCAGAAAGAGGGAATGGCACCTGCCACACCCCAGCACCTGACCTCAGTCCCCCTGGACCCTCTGCAGCTGTGCCCTGGGACCTGTCTTCCTGGTCCAGCCCACTTGGGCTCCACTCTGAAGGTCCTCCCCAAAGCCAACAACTCCTCCTGGGGGACGGTGAAGGGACAGTTCACACAGCAGGGAGGGGGCTGGGGGCTCTGGCAAGACCTCTGTCTAAAGGCCAGGAGCAGGGGTGAAGAGAACAGGCAGAAGGGAGAGCAGATATGGGGGTCTCAGCCTCTCCCTGGGTGCTGGCAGACCAGGTGTTGGCCTCCACCTCTGCCGATGGCCACCTGCTTGCAGTCCTGGGCCCAGGTGCTGGCCAGCATACCACGTGTCCATCCTGTGCAGTCCACCTGGGCCTCCAGGCTCCCGCTGACTTGGCCTCTGGTCCTGGCAGGTCTGGCCCCCAGGTGGTCGCCTAGGACCCCTTTGTCTCTAAGTACAATTTATTCTCATGCAAAAAAATTTAAGCATGTGGAAGGAGAGAGATTAATTCAGCCCACACCCTGCAGACTCAAATCTGAACATTGTCTTATTTGCTCTAGATGTTTCAAAGAAATAAAACCTTACATCGTTGTAGGTGCCAGAGTGCTGCACCACGTCCTTGCACAGATGTGCTCATGTCCCCTCACATGCACCCTCAAACACACACATGTGCACACACAGGCACACACTGTGGTGATTTCTTAAAGCAATGGTATACCAGTGGTAAACAGAGACCCAAGAAGTGACCTGAAAACAGGATCCCAGGAAGCCTCCCGGGACCCGCAGGTCAAGGCTGCCCCCACTGTGCATCTGTGCACTTGGGACCACAGCTCCCTGCATGGCCACCACATGGGATGGGCATTTGCAGGTCTCCACTCCAGCTGCTGGGAGTGGCACATGCCTGTGTGGATCCGTGGGCTCAATGCCCCAGGCACTTAGCATGCAGAAGCCTGTGCCCACGGCCCCTGCGGCCTGCCTGTCCACCCTCCCACCACCACTGGGGCTGGCCAGGCACTTCCTCCCCCGGGATCCCGCCTGGAGAGGGGCCGAATCCACGGCAGAAGATGCTTTGTGCTGCGTGTGAGTGAGGCGTGCTGTGACCTCTGAGGGGTTGGGTGCATACGTGTGTGTGTCCCATGGGAATGTGTGCATGTGTCTGTGTGTGCGCGTGTCTGCACTGGCCTGTAAACACTGCACTTCAGCTACTGTCCCATTTTGCTTTACCGACAGGCTTGTGTCCAGACGCTGGCAGGGTTGGGCTCCGGGTCATCACTGCAGAAGCCCACCTGCCTGGTTGGCCCTGGAGGCTGGCCTCTAGGAGGGCAGCTGCGGGCTCCAGTACCCCAGGCCCCGTCTGCCTGCAGGGCTCTATCCCAATCACTCCTGGGTGCTGAGCAGGACTGCATGATCCTTCAGGGTCACAGTGCGTCCTCAGCATCCAGCCCACCTCTTTGCCTTCTGATTGAACTATTTACAATTCTGAGAGCCCCCTGTCCTCTGGTACCCTGGCCACCTCCCCACCACAGTCACCAGCGCCTGCTGTGTCTCATCCAAGGCACTCCTTGCCTGGGACCAAGTCCAGCCACTGCTCAGGAGCCCCCACCTCCCATCCGACCCTGCTCATCTCCCGACTTCTCAGAGGGAAGGAGCCACCCCCACCCCACAGAGCTGACGGCCGGGCAGCGGGACCTGGGTGGCATTTCCCTGTCTTGTTTCCAGTGTACTCTGATTGTACTGTCCCCTACAGTATAAGTGAGCTGATTTTCCACTCACGGATGAAATGTTGAGGGTTTTACATAAGTTGTCATTAAAAAAGGGAGTCAGTGTAAAGAGAAAGTACTGAGTAAACAGAAGGACATTTCCGAGCTCACAGCACAAACCTAGAAGTCTCGAGTCTGGGGACAGCGGCAGCTAAACTCCACACACATCCCAGCCCTGGATGGGGGCCCTGCACACAGTCCTGCCTCTTTGGGGTGAATTGGGGCCCCACACAGGGAGGCCCCACCATTGGCAAAGGGTCCTGGGGGACCCCGGTGATTCCTTGCTGGCACCAACCCTGTCCCTTGGCATTTGTCAGGGGCCCAGGGGCTCTCCGGCCGTCCTCAGACAGCTGTGCAGGATCAAGCGGGATTGTGTGTAATCCCCGATTACGGAGACCCGGCCTGTGCCGGCGAGCACCAGCCCTGCTACGTGCTGGGGCAGCTGGCAGGCGCCCACCAGCAAAGGAGGGGCCTAAGGCCGCCTGGACCATGCCCTCGGCCTGGGCCTCGGTGCTGGACAGGCAGGCCCTGGTCCCCAGGTTGGAGAGGGGCACCCGGCTCAGGCCCACAGAAAGCAGGTCTCTGTCCCAGACAGCCCCTTTGCCAGGCTGACCTGCCTCTTCTGACACCTGCCCTCAGGTTGCTGGGAAGCCGGGGACTCAGGTGGGACAAATCCAGGAGCAAAGACCCCACTCCCTGAGGGAGCTGGGCTGGGGTGGCCCCACCCTCAGCACCCCAAGGCCCCACCCCCATGGGCCAGGCCACATCAGCTGGCTCCAGACCCCGGCCCCTCCATCTAAGCCTGCTCATAGCCCCTTCTGTGGCCCTCACCTCCCCTAGTCGAGCTCAGTGCAGACCCCTAAACAGACCTGTGCTGAGCCCCCCATCCAGGCTGCCACGCAGACCCAAGGGGGATGTTGCAGCCCTGGGCCAATTCATGGGCACCTCGGGGCACCCCTCCAGGTCTCCACAGCTCAGGCGAGTGTCTAAGGGTCTGGGGGATGGGACCTGGAGCCTCTGAGCTCAGATAAGACGCTGCACAAATGGAGTTCTGACCACCCCACAGAGTCCCCTGTGTGTCCACCACAGCGTCACCCCGTTTCCATGAACCAGTCCAGCTCGTGTCACCCCCATAGCCCACATCCAATCCCTTCAGCCAGGCTGGGGCTCCAGCGACCCCCCATTGGGCCTGGCCCCTCAGCCTGAGCACAAGGTGCTCGTGGCAGGTCCTCAACCCCCCAAGGCCCCTTCTGGTGAACCCCCGGCCTTAAGCCTACAGGCCACAGACTCCCAGCCCTCCCCTGCAGCTCTGCCAGCTTCGCTCTGCTCCCCTCCGCCCTGCTGCCACCCCCAGGCCTGCAGGGGATGGGCAGGGGTCAGCACTCACCCAGCCACTCCCCCGCCATTCCCGGCCCCGGCCCCGCGCCCAGTAGCCTCTCCTCTGAGAGCCAGGAGTCTCCCCGGAGGTGGGGGTGGCTGTAGCCCTGGGGTGTCATCCATCCCTGTAAGTGATACTGGCGGGCGGTCCGGTCGGCAGACAGGCTGGAGCAGCCTGGCTCCTCCCTGCCTGGGGTGGGGGCAGCGCCAGCCCCCTGGGGCCTCCCCTTCCGGCCCTCTCAGCCTAGGCCATGGAGTAGCCCCGCCCTGCAAAGCCCTTCTACCCTGGACCCTAGCCAGCCAGACCCCAGATGCCACTGCAGCGGCACCCTTCCTGGCCGTGTCCTCTGAGTCCCCGCACTTTGCTGTCCTATGGAGAACCCACAGACCTCAAGAGTCCAGCCCTGTTCATCCTGAGCTCATGTCCAGGTTCTTGCCTGACACACAGGTGTTCACACCCATGTGTTCAGCCATGGATTCTGTTTTCCAAGGCCACGGGCACCTGGTGGAATCCCTGGGCCCCTTTCCATGTCCCCCACTATCCCTTCCAGATCGGGGCAGAGCACTGCGACTGGTCTGACACCCTGAGCACCGCTCATGGTGTTACTTACACAGGGTGGGTGGGGGCCTGGGAGAGCCGGAGATGGACAAGGTGGGGGGCCCTGGGCCTCTGGAGTCCCCAAGCCCCTCCTCACCGTGTTCAGGATGTCAGAGACCCCGGGGGCTGGGGTGGGACAGAACAGATGTGAGCACGAGGCAGGTGGGGGTGCATGCAGGAGAGGAAGCCTATGGGGTGAAAGCCAAGCAAGGGGGGCTGTGCGGAGAGGATCATAAGGGGACTTGGGGAAACAAAGAGGC
>PVIA01008001.1:0-76670 GCA_004024845.1 Tonatia bakeri
TTCGCTTAGCATAATGCTTTCCAGTTGCATCCATGCTGTTGCAAAGGGTAGGAGCTCCTTCTTTCTTTCTGCTGCATAGAATTCCATTGTGTAAATATACCAGAGTTTTTTGATCCACTCATTTACTGATGGGCATCTAGGTTGCTTCCAGCATTTAGCTATTGTAAATTGTGCTGCTATGAACATGGGGGTGCAAAGGATCTTTTGGATTGGTGTTTTAGGATTCTTAGGATAAAGTCCCAGCAGTGGAGTTGCTGGGTCGAATGGCAGATCCATTTTTAATTTTCTGAGGAAGTTCCATACTGTTTTCCACAGTGGTTGTACCAGTCTGCAGTCCCACCAACAGTGCACTAGAAGGGACACACTATTAATATAAGCAACAAGTTGGTGAATCCTAAACGTGCAGTAAGTCCTCAGTTAACATCCTGTCATAAATAGGTTTTTGGAACAGCAATGAAACTACTTATCAGGCAACCAGTTTTACCAAAGACCAACGGATGGCACCAGAGTTAAATTCCTGCGTCATCTCGTCAATGTTACAACAAAAGGACTTTGAACAAAACATTATTCAAGGACCTGCTGTGTCATGCTTAATGTAAAAAGCCTGACAAAAGACTGTGTACAATCTCACTTATACGACATTCTAGAAGAGATCAAACCACAGACTCAGAGAGCAAATAGTAGTTGCCAGGGTTTCCGTGAGGGGAGGGCCTGAGTGGAAAATGGGGACGCAGTGTGTGCAGGTGATGAAGCTGTGCTGTGCCCTGATTGTGGCGACGGTTACACAGCACTAGGCATTTGTCAGCACTCACAGAAGTATGTATTGTCCGAAAAAATTGAGTTTTACTGCACGCGAATTTTAAAAGTGAAATTTAAAGTGGCAACCTACCAAAATTGTGTTTCTGCCCTGAACTGTATTCCCAGCCGTCCTTTCCACCCATGTTTTCTCGCTAGTTGTATATAAGCGGGAAACTGGAACAGGGAGTGGGAGAATTATTGCAGCTGTGAGTCACTGGCCCAGGAGTGACTGTGTGTGTCACTCCCGGAGTGAGTGCGGCTGTGTGTGTTCTGTCGCCCACAGGGTGCTCTGTGGCTGTGATGTGCAGTCGGACGTCTGTCTGTAGCACATTTGTTGCTTTTGCTGCCTTGTGTCTTTTCGAGGAGGCAGAAAAAGAGAATTAGAGATTGCAGGATAGAGGGAGAGAGGCGCCACAGCACTTCTCCATTTGATGTGATGGGAAGATAGGAGTTTACCATGAGTATGGCCGAATTGTTTTTCTGGTATTCATCAAGGGATATTGGCCAGATAAAACTACCCTAGGAGCAAGGAGCTATTAGGTGTTAGCAATATGAAAGGGACTTGGAATAGGTAAGGAAAAAAAAATGATTCAGTGGTTTCTAGCTTTCGCAACTGGCAATATAGTGACAGGGTGACAAAAACAGAAAATCAGAATGAGAGGATTTAGTTTTCTATTTGTCTAGGTTTTTATAAAACACCCAAGTAGAGAGGCTTGACAGGCAATTAAAATCCAGATTTTGGGTTTTGAGGAGGATTGGGCAAAAGGGATGTAGGGTGGCTTAGCATTCAGCCCTGAACCATTACCGCAGGCTTCATTCAGGTAGGAAGGACCCACCTTTGTGTCAGCCACACTGATCTGAATCTCTTCCCATTTCCTCCTCCTCCACCAAGGTCCCTTTCAGTGCCAGATAAGAAACCCTAAGAGGCTGCTAGGAGGGCTGGAACACAAGATAGTTTTATTGCGGCTGCCCTTCCTCCACAATTCTATCTCCTGCTTTTTTCCCCCTCCTAAATTGATTATGTGATTCCAGGTTTAAAGTAGTTGCACTTTTTAAATGACCAAACAATTGAAAAGTGTAAAGTCTGCACAAGATTAGCAGTAGGAAGGGGGATTTAACAGAGAATGGTCAAAGGGAATGGCTGAAGGAAAAAATAAAATAATTTCAGACTTGTGTCCAGTCAAGTTCAGACTGTTCAATAGATCTGCTTTGCTCAGTTAGTTTCACGTCAGGTGCCTTTAGCGTATGTTATTCCTGGCAGATGAGAAGCGATCCTGCTTTCAACTGTTTCCTGACTTGAGAAAACTGCAACCCAGAATCCAGTCCCAGACATAGGAAGTGTTCCTTAGAACAAGGGAAGCTACAGTACTGATTCCATCTTGGGAACATTTTGAAGGTAATATGTCTGGTACCTAAACCAGATTTGCTCTGACTTTTAAGACACGAGACAACATGTTGATGGTGTTACTTTATCTAGCAAATCCAGTTTGGAAAGCAAGAGTCAAAATGCATTGCGTGCCCGTACTATGCCAGGGCTGTGTCAGCCTTGGATCCATTCAGGCTTGTGGATTTCCATAATGAGGAAAACAACTGTATAAGGAAAGGATTGGATAGGAATGAAAACAAAATAAAAAGGTGAACTATCAAGTTTTATATAGCTAGTTATATTACTAGTTCTGGGATTTTTTTATTATATATTTTTTATTTTGTTCCACCTTTTTTTATTCAAGTACAGTTGTCTCCATTTTCCCCCCTACCACTCCCTCCCCCAACCTCAGCCATCCCCACTTTTTACATGGAAAACGATGCTCTTTCTGTTGGTCCACAGAATAACAGAAGCAAAGCCTCAGCTCTCTTTTACTGATCTGTTTGAAACAATGACAGTAAAACAGCAGCATTTCCTGTCATCCACTACCTGTGATCTGGCTCTCTCCTTCCTTTCACCAAGTTTCTCGGAGGAGGGAGGCTGAAGCGACTGAAGCTTTCTTAAAGGTTTGAGTATGAAAGGTCTCACCAAATGCCAAGTGTTGGGACATTTAGCTGTTTCTTTGGTTGAGTGGCAGGTAAAGTAGGTATTTCTACATTTATGGAAAATACGTACCTGAACTACTAGAATGACACTCAGCATGCTGTGCCACTCATGTGATAAGAGTCACACAAGAAGAGAGACTGAGGTCATAGTGGATTGACATTTTTTGTCTCTCACTAACTGTGGGGCAGCCACTGTCTGTGCCTTCACAATTCTGGCTCTTGCTTTTCTGCGTACAGGATCAATTTTTCTACAGTCACCTGCAACTCCTAGCTTGTGGGCTTTCTCTGATGGCTGGAGCAAGCTCAGCATGTACTGGGTGGGGGAGGCTAGAAGTTTGGATGATTTCATACCTATGGAGTGGCCCTCTACCAATTATGGATGAGCATTGGGGGATAAATACCGCAACTACTTCATGTCTCGTGATGTCTTTTACCCAGTCTCCCAGGGGAAACCTGAAGGACTGAGGCCCATTTGCTCAAAGAAACATCCTGCTCATTAATGCATCTATTTTAATTGTTTTCCTACTTCCCACTCCCCTACTAATGCTTTTTGGGATCACCTCATAAGCTGCATGCACCCAGTTCTTGTCTCTGGGTCTGCTTAGTGGGACTTCATCCTAAGACGTACTCATTTAAAAAAATGGTGGAATTTCCCAGACTATGAAAATCATTTTGTTCTCTAATGTTCTTTCTCTTCAAATCTGTAGCCATGTATGTTGACTATGCATACAATGAAATTCTTATCTATACAGAATCTTGTTTTATTAGTTGCAAGTTATGCTTCTCTTCTGAATACATCATTTCTGTTACTCTCTGGACACAGAAAAGCATCTGCATGGCCTTCCTACTACATGTCGTGCACACTTTCCTACCTGCTTTTGTTTTATAATGCCTCTTTGTGCTATAAAGTTTCTGTTGGTTCACCTGGTCCCAGGGAGCTATTTCAAATTGTTTGAAAAGTTTCAAATGGGAGACTGTGTGCTCTCTTCTTCCTCTCATTATGTTATGGCTAAATGGAGATATTGGTGTGGCAGACTTGGGCTGACTGCCCCTGTACATTTGTCATTGGAGCAGATGGGCAGTGGTGGGTAGCAGTGAGGAATGATGTGGCATCTCTTTAGAGAGAAAGAAAATGATGACTTGACGTGGTTGAGTTCTACCTTTTAATGGGGGAGGGAGAGCTGTGCCCCCTAGAATAAAAAGAAAAGCAGAATTCCTCCTTGGAAGCACTGTGCGTGTGTGCTGTCCAGGTGTATGATCAGGTGCACACTCATGTTCATGACAGTGACTCTACTAGAGAGAAATAAACTCTGCTATTGTGATTCCACCTGAGGAAAACATCTAAGGGCCAGACACGGTCACTAAGAGTTCAAGTTTGTTTATTTATTTATTTGTTTGTTTATTTATTTATTTATTTATGAGGGTTCTGTGATTTTTTTCTCCTTCCTCTTTTTTTTTTGCTGTCTCTTTTTCCTCCTCACATAAGTGAAGGGCATGTGAAATATAGTGAAGTTCGGGAGCAGGAAGACTATAGTTTCTAATGATTCTCCTATTTTTCAAGAGCAGGTTTATTACTCCAGCAGTGCTGTAAACTGAGCCTGTGGTAGGCTCAATAGTGCCTTCTGTTACCCCACTTTACTCCAGAGTGTCACCATTCTAATCCCCAGAGCCTGTGAATTCCACTTTATACCAAAAGGGGCTTTGCCAAATTAGTGTGATTAAGTGAAGAATTTTGAAATGGAAGATTATTATGGATTATCAGGTGGGTCTTAAATGTAATCAAAATGTCCTTGTAAGAGGGAAGTGGAGGGAGATTTCACCATAGAAGAGCAAAAGGCAATGTGGCAATTAAAGTAAAAACTGGAGTGATGTGGCCGCAAGCCAAGAAATGCCAACACATTGGAAGTCTCCATTTTATTTCATTGCACTTCTCAGTTAATTGATTAGAATCTGTTGAGCATCCCAAAGCATTCTAGATATCTTTGAAGACTTGGTAACCACTTCTTGGGTCAGACTTTGATGGTGTTAGGGCAGCTTTGTACACATGTAGTTGGCTACTTTTAGCAAGAAATGGACACTGTTACAGAGTGTCATTCACAGTCACCTCTGCCTTCCAAGGAAATCAATGCCTTTTCAAAATTCTTCCATTTGAAGAATAGAACAGCCCCTCTGATTGCTCCACTGTTAACATTGGGTCACTAGATTGCATCTAGTGCAGGCTTCCCATTTTATACATTTATTCAAGAATTTCCAATATACCAGGTACTTCATTAGGTCATGAGAATGCAAAGATGTTGGGGTTTGTGATTAGAGGGTTCGTAGTACGATGTCTGTGCGATATGCACAATCACAAGGATGGGATAGATCTAAACAGCTTTAGCTACTGGCCCATGCTTTCAAGATACCAAATCACGAATTCCAGAATATTAAGAACTATCATTACAGAAGCCTAAATCAGCAGTGTCCCCATCTCCACAACAAAAAACCTAAAAGATGCTTGAGAAATGGATCCTTATTATTGTACGCTGCTGAGAGTTTTGGTTGTTACATAGCAATTGCTGACCAATACTGTGCACTTGACTGTTGCAAAGAGTTGACCTTTGCAAACAGTGATGCAGGAAAATAAGTGCCCTGGCTTCACTCTCTTTTCTCCCTTCACTATTCTTCCAGAGGCCAGAGGGCAAAGGAGACCATTAATATAGTCCATATAGATTAGTCCCATGGGGCAGAGAATAGGGAGGTGGAGGTGGAGAGTAGATCTCAGGGCAAATGGACACTGTCTAGCTCAGAGACCTAAAAGATAAATAAGAACTAACCTGTGAAAGGACAAAGTTCTAGACTAACATTAGGCATGTATGAAGGTCCTTGGGTAGGGGTAGCATGGTGCCTTGGGGAAACAGAAAGGTAGGTGTGATGGAAAAATAGAGATAAGGGGGGTGGCTAATCAATAATGAGAGTGGAGAGGTGGGTGAGGATCTTTCCTTGCCCATGCTGGTAGGCCATGTGGATTATTTTGCCCTGTATCTGAAAGGGTTTTCAGCAAGCATAATGGGTGACATAATGTTATTTATGTTTGCAAAAAGACACTTTGGCTTGCTGGACCAATAATGGATGGGAAGGGGAGGGAGGAAATAGGAGGAGGCCAGCTAGGAGACCACTGGAGTTTGCATTTTTAAATTTTGAGCTGTAGTTGTGAGTCAGGTCATTGCATCAGTAGCATTTAGGTATTGTGGGCACTAGAGAGGGACAGTTAGGCAAAAAGCCAGGATGGAAGTAATAATTATTTCAAATGATGGGACAGAAATGAAGCTTGGCCTTGTGGCCTGAGTGAGGGAAACGATCATCTCCAGCAAGAGAGGCCTGTGTCAGGAAGTAGTCTCACAGAAAGTCACCACGTGAATAAGGAGGAATTATTCCTTATAATTCCTATGCTTCATGGGAACACACCTATCTGCAGGAGGCTGGAAATGATGACTCAGGGCCTTTGAACTCCTGCCACTAGGCTTCCTTCCTGGGCTTGTTTGAAGGATGCTTTTCATTTGCTGTTTCTCTGTGGCTCCCCAGGAATAACCAGAGCAAAGGGAAATTTCTGGGAGCCTCAAGTTAAAAAATGTAGGACACAGTCCTTCATCTCACCTCCATCTTCAGCAGCTGCTGCCCCTCATTCATTTCTCCTTGATGGGGTGGTCATGGGGGAAATCTGCAATTCCCTGTGGGACCTCTACATTGTCAGTTTAGCATTCGCTCCTGGAGCCTTCTGGTAGCTGTCTGATGACAGGAGGGAGGGCAGGAACTGAGAAACCTGCATGCACCAGGACTCCTCAGTTCCTCATTTCCCTCTCCCGCCGCTTTTGCACTTATCTCTCTCTGCCTTTCCTGTCTCCCCCACCCCCCTGCTCTCTTTGACTCCATAGTGATAACCCATTTCTCTTCAATTTCCTGAACGCAATAATCATTTCTGTCAGGCCCAAGAGATACTCAAATTAATGAAATTCCTATAACAAAAAGAGGACATTTATTAAATGGAAATTACGCTTAAAGACAACAGAGAGTACCACTCAAAGTTAAGGGTGCAGAAGAATAAAGCAATTATTTTGAGGCATGTTTAGTTTGGGGGAATTTGCATGGAGCATCAATATGTTCTATATACATAGTCTACTTGCTTCGGAGAGCAGAGTTGGTAGCATTTGGAGGTGAAGAGCCTGGAATCGGGGTCAGATTGGATCCTGCCTGTGCTGTGGACAGACTGTGTGACCTTGGAAAGGCCACTGAGTCTCCTGCCTCCATGTCCTCATCCACAAAGTGGCACTTTTAAAAAAATCCTGCTTAGGTAGTTGTCGTCGTAATAAATGAGTGAATTTATATCGTGTGCTAGTAAGAATGTTATAAATGTTGCAATTATTAGCTTAAAACGAGGTCAGTAACATAAATTTATGCACATCAAAGAGTTAATCTCATTTCATAAAGAATCAGACTAATGAGGTTCCTTTCAGAAAAAAATGTCCAAATATGTATATATAAAAATATAACTTGAGAATTCAGGGATGTGTTATAGATCATATACTCAAAAAGAAAAATGTACAATTTTGGTAAAATATAAGCCACAGATATGAATGTGAATGGAAATACTGTAATTATTCTATGTAATAGTCGAAAGACTGAAATAAAATAAAGATGATAGTGATGATAATGGTAATTTAGCTGAACAGAACATGCAGTTCCCTAAAATTACTAAACATTTTATCTTTCTGGTCACCTCCTTGAATGGTTTATAGAACCATAAAGTGCATTCCTCGTTGACTACTGTAGCCTCAGTTGCCATCACAGGGTGGAAATACTGCCTTTCAGAAGTGATGTAGTTATTTGGGGAGTAGCTGAAATACAGCAAAGGCGATAGGAATTGTTAAGGGCATAGTCTGGGTTATGTTCATCCATGTATTTCCTGAGTGCATTATAGATGCTTGTTACACAGTATTGGTAAAAGGACATTCAGCACTTGGTGGATGGTGAGTGAATGACAATGTTAAGTAAACAAAAATGCTTGGGGGGCAGTATTCTTAGGGAACACACACATGATAGCTAATGGTTACTGAGCACATACTACGTAGTTGCTCTGTTAAGAACTGTGCCTCACTTTATCCTTCCTACAACCAATTAGGTAATATCCCTTTTGTATAGATGAGGAAACAGAGGCTTATGTGGGTTAAATAAGTAATTTCTCATACAAGTCATAAGTATTTGAGCAAAAATTCAAACCCAACCTATCTCCAATGTTTGTATGTTTCACAACTACATTATAAAACAAAATGGAAAGAATATGATTTTTAAAAATGGGCTATTGCTGAAAACACTTAACAGTATGCATAGGCAAAAGTCAGAGATGTCTAGAATCCATTTTCTGACATAAAAGTTTTGTAACAGCATCTTGGTTAGTTATTACTGTGTAACAAAGCACCTCTCAACTCAGTGGCTTTAATAACACATGTATTTATTATCATACGTGCCTTTTCAGGTCAGGGGGTGTTTGACTGACCTAGGCTGGGCTGAGATCGACAGTTCTACTTTGCACCGAGGGCCTGGTGTTGGCTGGGCTGTTTTGCTTCAGACTACAGTGGCTGGAGTGGCTATGTGCCAATAAACCTCACTTTCCTCCTGGGACCAGGAGCTAGCCAGAGCCCTTCTCATGTGTTAGCAGAGCTGCAAGAGGGAAAGCCCCAAGGGGCAAGCCCCTACTTGTGTCACATCAAGGCAAGCCCCCCAGCTAGATCCAAAGTCAAGAGAGGAAATTTATTCAGTCAGTGGAGGTAGGGTAACTGCAAGGTCAATGGCATATCATTTAGAGTTTGCTTAGAGAAGCAGAACTGCTCTGATGAGATAAAGTGAGGGATTTATTATCAGGACTAGGCCTTCCGCAACTGTGGGAGCTGGTTAAGAAGTCAATGTAAGACTGTTGTCTTATGTCTGATGTTGGGCCTGAGGTTATCAGGGCCAGCAGCAAGGAAAGAAAGTTAAATATAAAGTGAGTGAGAGCAAGGACCAGCTGGAACCCACAGTGGACTCTACCTGTCTCCAAATATGAAGGCATGGGTGACATGCAAGAGAAGCTGGTATCTTTCTGGTGTGTGTGTAGCAAGCCACTCACACACTGGGCTCAGAAGCTGTAAAAGGTGAAGGAGGATTTCCAGCAGTTGCTGGAGGAGTGCTGGGCCTGCTGCAGCGGTGTGCCTACCAGGAGAGCCAGCCAGTCAGCGACAATGGCAGGGCCCGTAACACTGCCAGGCCCCACACCCACCTTCACAACAGAAAAAATTGTTCCAGCTCTATTTCTCTTTGCCAAAACTTGCATACATTTTTCTTGTGGCAAACTTAATCTGGGATCAGACAGAGAAGAGCTTTCTGGGAAATGTGGTTTCAACTTAGCGAAAATGACAAAACAAAGCTTCCATACGTGGAGAAGGGTGAGGAGTCAGGAAGAGATAATACAAAGGGGCCAATAATTCAAACAACCTCATGTAATAACTATAGAGGAACTGATTCAATGCCACCCCTAATTCTTGCTTATTGAAACCTAAGATTTCAATGCCCCTCATCTTTATAAATCATGCTTCTTCCCTTTCTGGAGAAAGCAATCAATGTGGATTACATGGATTATATGGTCAAAATATAAGAAAGATACCTGCAGGCAGAAAGAAGACTGTCATGCTGTTGACAATTCATATGACACCTGCTGACTGTGGCGTATCCTTGCTGTGAGTAAAGAGGAAAGAAGGGCCACTTTGTTTATGTTTGTCCCTGGTGAGAATTACACAGAAGCATTCAGAGAAAGTATGACATAAAAACATTAAATGTTCAAGAAGCAACGAGACATGGAGGAGAGAGCCCCACCTCAGGGGTCTAGAGAGCTGGGCCCTATTTCTGATAAGCCACAACTAGTGCTCCTCTGAGTAAGTCAGTCACAACACCTCAGTGTCCCCATCTGAAAGTGGGAGTGTTGGACCAAACAAGTCTCTGGCTGTTTTGTGTGTTTTGGGCTAAGCAGGACTTTAAACTGTCCCTGTGACATGCACTGTACTATACGCTATCATGTCTCTGTCTTATGATGGCAGCTGTGTGCTTAGACTTTGGGGGAGGGGCAGAGGTACCCAAACTAGATACCCAAGTACTGGATTCTCTTGCTAGAAAAGATGCTATGACTGATTAATACATTTAATTTGTTTGAGTCTTTATTTTTCCACCCTCTTTTCCTAACTAAAAGAGGTACGTGTATGAGGATATGTGAACTTCACTCTGAATCAACTGCTCAAAACAAGGAACTGTGCTAATTCTTTCATTTTGGCATCAATAGGTACAAATAGAGTGAGAGGGAGGAAAGGAGAATGGTTACATAGTGGGAGGGGCAGAAGGAGGTTGAGGTGCATGTTGGAGGGGAAATGGAGGTAAAGAAATCCTTGCAAAATTTGACAGTTCTGTTGTGATTCACAAGCAAACCTTGTTTACTGAATGGAGCACAGAGAGTGGTGTACATGTGGCAGTGTGTCTCCGGCTGGGACTGCTTTTTAATTGGAAGTTTTTAAGAGCAGGAAATGCATGTGTAACTCTGTTCCAAATTAGGAATTGAGAGCTATAGAATCCAGGATTGTCTAATTAACTCCTGTTCCAAAGGACCACCATGATGTATGAAGAAAATGAGCAATGTCATTTGTGCACTGTATAGTGAGCCAAAGTATCTTTAAATCACCCTGGGAGTTACCCTTGGTTTCCTGGGCAACTAGCCACCTGCTATCCAAATTTCTTTCACTTAGTGGGAGAAACTACATCCAAGATGGGCTTCCTATGGGACCAGGGCCTTTCGTCATCTCGAGAGACAAATTTCCCTCAGAACCAGAGCAGCCAGATTTCTCAGACAACTCATATATCTCACACCCCAAATGCAGGCTGCTTGGCAATAAGCACTCTTTATTTTCTGTCCCCCAACTCTAGCCATGTGGAAATGAGCAGCCAGAGAGGAAAGGGCTGCTTCCTCTGCAATAAAGCTCACATTGTGTTCAGTGGATGACATGGCTGTGTTCGCTTGGGCCATCCAGAGAGCCTGCAAGGAGACCCAGTTACAATTGCAAGAAGTTTATGGGAGATAATGTCTGTGGCAGATAAGGGGACAGGAGTCAGGAGGGGAAGACTTCAGACCACAATGTGGACCTGACACCCGTGTCAAGACAGGAGGAAGAAGCTCAGGCAGGTGCATTGTACTCGCAAGTGGAGCAGAGAACCTAATAGAGGTGTACAAAGAGGAAAACCCCATGAGGTTTACATCAGGATGAAATGGAATTAACTTTGTAGTTCATATAATCTCTTTCTCAAAAGAACGCAGTTTCATTATTATTGGCGATTCTGGCTGCTTTTTAGAATGCTATCTTCTTTTAACAGGAGTCTGTCAACATCTTCCAAACTGAACACAAGTTCAGTTGTCTTTGACTTATGTGCTTAATGAATAATCTTTACAGAATTTGTCATATTTATATTTTCTGAATAGTGGTGGCAGACTGGTTTTTAAAGGGACAGCTTGCTTTAGAAGCTATACATTCCTTTATTATCGGGTCCCTGTTAACTCTGTGCTATACTACAGGTTTGAAATTGCAATGCTGGAATTAACAGGGCAACATGTAATGTCACTTCTTGGAAGTCACGTGAAGAGATTCCTTTCAATCCAGAAATTTTCTTCATAGGCAGGAACCCCAGGGAATCTCTCACATATGTGGACAAAGAGATTTCTCCCATGTCCCTAGCACAGCTCTGAGATGGCTTTGGCCAACCCAATGCAGATGGCCAGCACCAGTGTGACCCTAGTGGAGTCCCACACTGGAAAAAATGGCCAGGCCCTCATAACTGTAGGATGCTCAGTCACTGGCTGAGAGCTGCTGGAGGGGAGTGTGGCCTTCCTGTGGATCCCAGAGGTCCTACCAGAGGAGGCTGTTGGGGAACTGTACTTGGAGAGGCAGGTCTCTCTTGGGGTGAGGTCTGGGAGGTGCCCCACCAACTGCCTCACTGGCCCTGGCATGCCTTTCAATGGGATAGTGACAGATGAGTCAAGTATGAATTTCTGTACTGCTGACCCGCCCTTGTGAGTTTTCCCTTTCTATAAATCTATTCCTTAATCTTTATTATGTGTCCTTGTAGAATTGATCCTGAAATTAGGTATAGAAATGGGAGACCGACCCACTTATGTGATGTAATTGATGCCAGAAAGAAGGCCTCTGTTCCTCATTTCCCTGTATCCAGAGGCCCCCGTGGTGATCTGTGGCAGTAGGAGAAGCACTGCAGTGCACGGTTGTGCCTACGCCATCAGTGATCATCTGGTTCTCTTGGGCCTTAAACACTCTGACAGCTCTCAGAAGGCACTGCTAATACATGTTAATTGAATTAAATAATAGGCTCGTGTTTTTGTTAGAAGTCACACAGATGGTCACCTTCAGTGAAATGACATCTACCTAAGTGTAATTTGCATAGAATGTGTAAGAGCAAGAGAGTAGAGTGTCGCTCGTACTCTGCAAAGGCAGAGTAGGGAAGACTCAAGAGTACCATGATGGTTGTGATTACAAAACAGCCTTTAAAAGCAATTTCAGAAGGAAGGCATGAGCAGAGTATTGTGGAATCCCACTTCTTGAAATTTTAAGCAGGTCATGTGGCATCAAGTACACCCCTCTGTCTTTCCCAAAACTGATGCGTGAACCCTGCAGTAGACATGGTTTGTTCCTCTCTCTTCTGTACTTCAGAGGTTAGAAGTCTGGGAACTGCACAGCTGACCATTGGATAGCGTGGGTTTGAACTGTATGGATTTTTATTCAGTAAGTATTATTAATGTATTTTCTCTTCCACATGATTTTCTTTATAATATTTCCTTTTCTCTGGCTTACTTTATTGTAACTGTGAAGCTGAATGCTAATGCCTGCTTCCTGCCTGAAATTTCTCCCATCCTTCCAATGGTTTGTGATCACCAAATTATCTGTATGAAGCCCCGTTTTCTTTGAAACACTTCCATTGGTTTCTGCTTTTCTGAATGATAGAAATTTGTCCATGAAATCTTCTAGGAGTTCTCTTCATGTCAACCATCTCCAGAAATTCCATGGGACACTAAATCATAAGCCACCACTTAATTCTGGCACCACCATGACAATTAGGACATTTCTTCCTTGTATTAAGCCCAATTCTGCCTACTTAAAATTTTTCTTTGATGCAGTTCTATCATTTGTGATCGTTGCAAATTAATGTGATCCTTCTTCCACGTGACAGTTATTCAGATATTTGAGAGAGACTTTTATTTCTCTCTGCCTGCTAACCACCTGCCCAGTGGTCTCATCTCCATGCAAAATGGCCTTGGTTTCTCTGTGACTTCCTTACCCATTGTATCTACAAGCTGCTAAGAGTGAGTTGTTCTGTAATTCTTTTGACTCTGACTTATTTAGTTACAATTCCTTACACATTTTGACCAATGCTTGATGCTTTGGGGTGGAAATCAAGTCAAGAATGAAGGGTCTATAAACAAATTCAATTAAAAAAGATTGATCTGGGAAAAAAAAAAAACTGTAATGAAGATGGCAGTCAAAGGGTAATATCAATGATATGCAAAGAGTTCTTACAAATTAACAGTAAAAAAATCATCAGAATAAAATGCCAAATATATTCATAAGTGATTAATAAAATATATAACCCAAATGGCTGACGATATGAATAATATTCTCAAATTAAATTAGTAGCAAGGGAAATAAAAATGAAACACAGAGATATCCTTTCACATCCATCAGACTGAGGAAATAACTAAAAGAGTGGTAACAGCAATTAATAGGAAGAACATGGGTAAAATCGTCCACCCATGTTTTCATGATGCAAGTGCATTCTGGCAATACCTACTAAAATAAAAGTTATATAACCCTCTGATTCTAAAATTGCATTTCTGGAAATCTGCCCCTAGAAATACAATACATATTTTGGGAGGCTTCTTTGAGAGACTCTGAACCTTCTGAAGGAGAAGAAATAGGCACTAAAGAAAAAACAAGGGCGAGCAGAGCCATGGCTGTGCTGTCAGCCCCAGAAACAGGAATATAAGAGGACAGAAATTGGATTTACAGAAATCAGTGGAACTTGGCATTTGATTTTGGGCACCCATTAAATCCTCCCCATGGCTGAATGGAATGATCCTGGTAATGAGGCTGCTTAATTAAGCAAAGGAGGCAACACTAATGCTGAAGACCAGGGATTTAGGCTGTGAGAAGTACCTTCCTGCTGAACCATGAGAGTATCCGGGAGGCAGACAGCACAGCTCAGCAGTCAGGTGGCAGTGACAGTTGCTGAGTGTTCTGACAGCCTGCAGCAAGGCTCAGGATTCCACGCTCCCCATGGGCCTGTGCTGGTGGCTGCCAATACACCCAGACAGCAGCAGCCATTTGTTTCCTGACAACCCCTTCAACTTTGATGTAATGAGGTTTCCATTTTGTGGCTGGACGTTAGAGATCTGAACATTACAGAGACCTGTGAGGTCTCTGTTAAGGAGCAGCTCTTGGCAGCAAGCAGACAACCAGCTGGACATTGGCATGCAGTGGGTTGGAGGGTGCTCAAGGATGCTCTTTCAGGAAAAGAAAGTGGTCGAGCAAATATGGGGGCAACATCCACAGACCAGAGAAGCCTGGGGTTCATTGAATTCTACCTGTTCCTGTGGGCTTTCTGTGACAACCTTTGGTTGGCCAGAACTTCTCAATCCCTTATCAGGAACTTAGACCTTCTAAAAATCTCAAGAGCAGTAGAGCTTATAAAGACCAGATGTCCAGCCTGTCACCTAGTCCAAGTAAATCAGAATCCATGGGGATTCAGGCATCAGAATATTTTAAAACTCTCCAGGTGCTACCAAGGCGCATCCAACTGTGACAGCAAGTCTTGCCAAAGAAAGTTCTGGCTACCACTTTCAAAAACAATTAGGAAACTGTGACATAATGTTGAACATAAAACATAATGTTGGCATTTAAAATTATGTCTGTCTTACAAGGGGAAAGAATGCTACTTAAACAATAGATTGCAGGTCATCCAGCTTTTCACTATCATTTTCTTGCTAAATTAAGAAAAAAAAATGCCAAGAACACACCCCAGAACAATTAAATTGGAATCTCAAGGTGTAGGACCTGGGTGTGCATAATTTTTAAAAGCTCTGCAGGTGATTCCGAGGTGAATGTCAAGGCTGAGAACTGCTGTGTTGATCAGAAGATGCTCCTCTTACTGAGCTTGGTGCCTCTGAAAGAGTGGATAGTCCTGGGGGCGAGATAACTATCTTAGTGGGCTTTGGATCTATAAAGCAGAAGCTTAGCTAGGATCTTAAGCCCTGGGCTTGAATGTACAATAAAGGCACCACCCACTGTTGGCTGAGGGTGATGAGTGGAAGCAAAGTGTATACAGAATTCTAACAGTTTCTTTTACCTTTTGCCATCTTAAAGCTGCCAATCTGTTACCCTCTTGGCTTCACTTTTTCTGGTTAAAAGTCTATTATAAGTATCCTTTCCCCTCCTTTATGTAATTTGTCTTTTGTTCCTGACTGCTTGCAAGATTTTCTCTATCTTTGGTTTCCAGCAGTGTGACTATGAAGTTCTTAGGGAGAGTTTTGTCTTTGCCTTCTGAGGGTTCTCTGTGCTTTTTGTGTGTAGTTTGATGTCTTCTGCCAGTTTTGGAAAATTCTGAGCCTTTATCTCTTCAAATATTTCTTCAGCTCCATTCACTCTCCTCACCTCCTGAGACTCCACTTACATGCATGTTAGACCATTTGATATTGTTTTATATATCTTATACTCCTTCCATTTTTTTAGTATCTATTTCTCCATGCATTTCTGTCTGATAATTTCTCTTGACCTATTTGAGTGGTAGCAATGGTCTCTTTTACTCTTTCCACATTTCTAAGGGTGGAAATATTTCTCTAGAGTGATATTTCTAGCCCCCTTTTATCAGCAAAACAAACCAAATAAACAGACAAACAACAACAACAGAATTGAGTCACAAGAAGTTTGAGTAACTTTCCTAAGTCACATAATTAGTATGTGGCTTTCAAGGCATGTAGAATATAGTGGTTAGAGGCAGTTTTAAAAATCTCTTAGAAGTAATAACAATAATGTTCTTGGGAATCTCACCATCTTTCACATGCTCATATTCCATAAGTGGTTTTTATTTATTTAAGGAGGATTATGAGATATTCTGCCTCCAAACCAGAAGTGTATCTCCTGTTTCACCCATGATTCCAGTCCTGAAATTCCTCCACTAGAGAAATCCTCCTCCCCCACCCCCACCCTGAATAAATCTGTCAAGAGATTGTCCTTTGATTCAAGGGCCAAGGCCTATAAGCCATCCTCCACACAACCAAGGCTGGAACCAAGGCCAGTGCTGTCTTTTAAATCATACCCTGTGTCCACATCTTAGAATTTTTAAAAAGATGTTTTTAAGTTAAATTTATACTCCATTTGGTGATACTGAAAACTTTACAAGAATGGGAAGTGCTATTGAAGCGGATTAATGAGAAACAAGTGACTACTTTCTCACTTGTGAATATAGTAGGGCACCACTTCCGATGTCTCAAACCTGGCCCATGTCCACCAGGTACCTGCAGGTGAGTTGCCATCGCAGGGGAGGCTGGCCAGTAGCCCTGATATCGGCGAGGGTCTGCGAGCAGCCATCTAAGGAGCTAATGCTGTCAAATTGGGCACGAAGACAAAGCCTTTCTGCAGGAAAGCATCGTCATATATTTTCTCCCCTAAACCCTGAAGCTAAACTCTCACAAATTCAGCAAGCTGACCAGAAGGACTGGAATATGATTGTCATTCTTTCAAATCTACTTTTCTTCTGACACTGTCTCTCTTCCAAAGCTTCCAAAGCTCTCTGATTTGAATTTGCAGTCATTAGAGACTCACTCACTCATTCAGTCATCCAAGGTTTGATGTCCTGCTCTATACCATGTTCTGCTCCAGGAGCTGAGGATATAACAGTGAATAGATCGATAAGCTTCCTGCCCTCATGAAGCTTTCATTGTGATGGGCAAACACCAATAAAGGTGAAAATGAGCAAGAGAAAATTCTGTGGTGATAAGTCCTTCAAGGAAAGTAAAATAGGTTGATATATTGGGAGCAACTTGAGTGAGAACTGTTAAGTGAGAGTAGAAAACCAGGAACATCTCGATGAGGAGGTGACTCAAACTGAAGCCGAGTGATAAGAAGCCAGCCAGGTGAAGATCTGGAGACTGGGTGTCCAGGCAGAAGACACACCCAGGATGAAGGCAGAAAAAGATTTGATGTGCTTAAGAAACAGAGATAGAGGCAGGAGAGCCAGAGCATAGTGAGCAATAAGAAGAAAGGCAGGAGATGGGACTGGAGAAATTACCAGGTCATCTAGGTAGTAGTAGGCCTTGCAGAGTATTTGGATATCATTATAAGTTCACTAGGAAGCCGCTAGAAGATCTGAAGTAGGGGGTGACATGATATAATTTGTACTCTAAGAAGGTGGCTGTGACTGTGTGTGGAGAATGGATTGCATGGGAAGGGGAGTGGATGGAGGGAGGTCTACTAGGGGCTATTACAACAGTACAGTAAAGAGACCATTGTAGTTAGAACCAGGGTGGTGGCAGTGGATGGAGAAGCCAATAGGTATGAAGAGTTGTTTGAAGGTAAAGCTAATGGAGTATTTTTTTGTTGTTGTTGTTGGCTTTCAAGTTTGGAGGTTAGGAAATAAAAAAGGAAGAAACCAAGGAGGATTTGTAGATTTCAGGAAGGGAACTATGGCACTAACTGAGATGGAGAGAACCTGCATTAAAAGAGGATTTATGTGTGAATATGTGTGAGAGAGAGAAAAAATTGCAAGAGTTCTAAATAGCCATCTTGAAATTTAATGCCCTTTAGACGTCTAAGATGCCAGAGAAGCAGTTGTCTCTACGAGTTTGGCACTTACAGAAGAGGTTGGAGTGAAAACATCAATTTGGGAGTCTTTGGCATGTCCATCAGTGAGATCACAGAAAACATAGAGAGAGACTTGCCCATGGCCTGGAGCTGATCCCCAGCAATGCCTGCCAACATTTAGAAGTCAAGCAAATGATGAAGAGTGAGCAAAGAAACCAGTAGCACTGGAGAGGAACCAGGAGAGTGTAATGTCCTCATAGAAAACCGAAGGAGTGAGTGGTCAGTTCTATTGAGCTGAGAGAGGTAAGGTGAGAACAAAAGAGTGACTATTGCATTTGGCAATAAGGAGGTACAAATAGTCCTGAGAAGAGTACTGCCATTCATAAAATTAGAGCGGGTTCACAAAAAATTAGGGGGGGGGGTGTTAAAAATAGAGCCACCGCAAAAGGTGTTTGCCTTAAAACTGGAGATACTGGAGCATGTCGTTTGCTGATAGAGAAGGTCCACTAGAGGGAGTCAGCTGATGAGACAGAAAATGTGACAAAGGGACAGGGGAACCAGGAGGGAAGGCAGGCAGTGTGGCAGGTGTGGTGGTGGGAAGAGGAGGAAGATCCTGGGTGAGTGCTTGTGTTTCCTTAGTCGTCTGTAGGTATAGCTAAAGAACACATATGAAGGGGTTGGGAGTGGGAGTTGACGACCTTGACTGCCTCTGTATAAGGGCAGAAACTGCACAGCCATGGACATGGGCATTTTGCTTTGAGAATTGACCCAGCCAATAATTTATATTACGATGTGGGTTGGGTGGGGATGGTTACCAGTGGAGAGTATGAACTGGCTCTAAGCCTGTTGAGGAACCCACCTCTGTGGTCTGAATGTGTCCCCCAAAATCCATGTGTTGAAATTCTGACTCCCAAAGATGATACATTAGGAAATGGGGCCTTTGGGAGGGTAGAACCTTCATGAATGGGGTTAGTACTTTTACAAAAGAAGCTCCAGAGAGATCCTTAGTCCCTTTCGCCATGTGAGAACACAGAGAAAATCAAGGGCTATGCACCAGGAAGAGGATTCTTACTGGACCATGCTTGTTCCTTGATGTTGGACTTCCAGCCTCCAGAACTGTGAGAAATACATTTGTTATTTATAAGTCATTCAGTTTGTGGTCTTTGTTATAGCCGCCAGGCAAACTAAGACACCTCCTGACTGCTGATGCATGCAGAAAGGATACTCGTATATAGTAGTGCCACAATTAAAACCATAGACCTTGGAGTCTGGTTAGATTTGGGTGCAAATCAAAGTTTGTGTTCATTATTTTAAGTTTTTTTAAACCTATATGAACCTCAATTTTCACACCTGTAAAATAGAAATAATAATAGTATCCACTGGATAGAATATAGTAAGAGCAAAATACATGGTAGTTATTGTGGCTGCTAATTTATTTAAATATGAATGCATTTGTTTTCCCTGTGCTTTCCCTTTAGTATTAGTCAGTGATTCATCAGGCATGCTCAGAAAGGATGACTGAAGGGCGTTTAGTGCAGGGACTACCATGAAGGTGTGGGCAATGTTAAGGGTGACCAACAAGGGAGGGGAAGCTATTACCACCTCTTTGTCTAAAAGGGCAAGGGGAGCAGCGATGATCCGAATGGGAATGAGACGCAGCTGTAGGCAAGGGCAGCCCACAAGGACTGCGGCCTTTTGTTGAGAAATGGAGTCAACTGCTGCAGCGGGGCCAGGGAGAAGTCAGGGGAATAAAAACTCCAGGTTCTCCTTTCTCTTGCCCTCTGACCTCCTGCTGACCTTCACCCTCATGTCCCTTTGGTTTACTGCAACCCAGAGGCAGAAGAGCTTGTTAGTGAAAGCCCTGCAGGGCAGCTTCTGGAGCTGGAGGTTGGGAAGTGGATGTGAGAGAGCAAGAAAGAGTCTTTAGATCACCTGTGTTCACCCATTTTATAGAGCACCAGGCTTTGTGATAATTTTGAGGGTGGCATCCACAAGAGGTTTGTGTTTTGGGGTTTTTGACCCATCAAGAAGAGTGGGCTATATGTCTTGGAGGTGAAAGGATAAGGGAGAGGTCTTCAGAGAAATAGCAAGGCCAACAGAGGCTACCAGGACCGAGAGCATGTCCAACTCCCTGGAAGCTCTCAAGGAGGTGGCGCAACTATGGCAGAGAATGTTGACAATGTCTTCAAGGGGACTAGACCACAGGCATAGGAGTTCCTTGCTTCTCAAGGATTCCAAAACCCCAGACATGTCAGGGGAGTGATACAGCATTTGGATCTCAAGGGGTGTGTGCCCTAGGACAATGGCTGTAATCAATATGGCTATTCATAAAATCGTATCAACTTTATGAATAGTCATAAAAACTTTTAGGTAGCACTTGTTATATGCCAGGCACTGTTCTTTGCATTTTAGATATTTTGAGTCATTTAATCCTCTCAGTAACTGCATGAGGTAGATATTATTTATTCCATGACTGTACAAATGAAAAAAAACTTAGACACAGGGAGGGTAGATGATAGCTTACTAATGTCTCAGAGCTGGTAAGTGGCAGAGGCAGGATTTCTCAGCTGATCTTACTCCAGGCTTTTAACTCAGTGCCTTGGCATCATATAAGGAGCCCAGTACTTTCGCATAGCTCTAGAGAGTGGGGAACCTCTAGTATGACTGAAGCTTATATTCCTGCCATGTCAACAGGATGAGGGTTTAAAGGCAGTGTCAGGATGGTCTACTCATCAGAGGGCTGCTAAGAATCATTGAAACCACCACTGGAGTCCCCCAAACTAGAGGTGAGAAAAGGGTTCTGGTCTTCTGGAGGGGATGTGGCAATGTTGACAGCTGTTTTTTTTTGTTTTTTTTTTCTGGTGTAGGCAAGCTAGAAACTAGGCTTTGCCAAGACAGAGATCTTGGGTTTGAATGAAAGCTCTTGCCCCAGCCAGGGTTGCCTTGAGAATGGTCGGAAATGTCAGCCTTCGTTAGTGGGAGGAGCTGGGCTGGGACTCCAGAGATTGATGTGGTTCCAGCAATGCAGAGTAATGGATGTGTGTGAGAGGCAGGGGTGGGTGGAGAGAGCTCTCAGAGCTGGAGGAAGGAAGGGAAGGCTTTTATTGGATGCTTTCTACCAAGGCCAGAGGATGGAAGAGGACTGATAAAGGGTGCCGAGTTGTTTCAGATGGACAAGAATGAGGTGGCCTCTTGTTCAGGAGAGATCAGGGGAGGATGTGGGTTTTGAGAACAGGAGCCAGACAATAGAGACAGAATGGTAAGCTGAGTTAGAAGAAGCAGAAAGGAGGAAGGGAAGAGTTGCTGGCGTGTCTTAGGCCAGGATCCCTCCTGGGAACCGAGAGGATGCTGACCTCACCTTTGATGAAAGAGGTTTGCATCGGTTAGGCCTGACCCTTTTGGCCTATGATCTGAAGTTGAGTTCAGCTATTTTATAGCATGTGAACCTGAAGTCCAAGTTCATGAAGAATCAGCCAAATTCAGAAATACTCCTTAGCTTGGCCATAAATCTGAAATCTGGGGATATACCCAGAGGCCACACTGTGCTACTAGAGCTAAATTATACATTCAGTCCTTAGCCTAGACTGCTATGATTTTTCTGTCTCAGACAGGTGTTCACTAAAGGTCACTTGGCAGCTCCTGAAACACGGTCTTTTGTGCCTTCATAGCCGAGAGCTTGACCCCATTCCTCTGTCACTGCTCTGGATTTTGGTTTAGGCTCAAAGTTGGGAGGTAGAATAAAATGACTTTGTTTTTTCCTATGGTGCTTCGTGGTTCTTTTTTTAAAAAATATTTTTTCATTATAAATGTGATAGATAGTTATTTAAAATGTGAAGGAAATATGGAATAAAATGGAAGTGTAAAAGCACTCTCAGTCTGGTCTACCCACCAAATTTCAGTATAGCTAATGTTTCAGTATTTTCTTTCCAGTATTATTTCCTATATTGGAGAGATTTTTTTCTAACTTAGCTAAGATCACACTGGATTCATGATTATGTCACTTAATTTTTTATTTAACATTGCATCATAAGCATTTTCCAGATAAGCATCTTTTCCTTAACTTCTAATTTGAAAACTATAAGCCACAAGAATAGTACAGTACTCTTTATCCCTCACCCAAATCTACCAATTGTTAATATTTTGCCGCATTTGCATTATCTCTATCTTTGTTGCATGTACAGTGTTATTAATGTTGGGTTTTTTTGGAATCATTTGAGATTGAGTCAAAGACTTTATGGTCTTTTATTCTTAACTATTTCATGAGTACCTCCTGGACACATGCTTACATTGTCACAACACAATGATCACATTTAGGGTATTTAATATTGGTACAATAGAATTATCTTAAAAATTCTTACTCAGATTTTGTCAGTTGCTTCAACTAATGTCTTATACAGCAATATTTTTCCAAACTGGACTCTATCAAAGATAACGCATTGAATTTAATAGGCATGTCTCCTCGGTGTCCTGTAATCTTAATGGGATCCTCAGCTGTCTTTTGATTGGTATGAATTAACATTTTTGCAGAGTACAGTCCTGTAGTTGAGTAGAATGACCCTCAATTAACTTCTGCCTTGTCTCTGTGCATTAGAACCCAGAGTATAAATAGTATAGCTACCTAAAGATTTTAGCATTAACTTTCTAGTGGCTTCCAACTGTTTTCCATTATAAATAGAGTCATGATGAACTTTTACTTGGAGCACTGTAGGGAATGTTTCTTTAAGACGAGGTTTCCAGGGTGAAATTATAGGATCAAGGAGTGTGGACATTTGGAAAGTCCTTGATACCTTGCTGAGTTGTTTTGCAAGAGGATTGTGCTGCCCTGAAATGGTACTTGGAGATGCCTGCTTGAGATTCTTGTTTGAAATAAGCTCTGTGTGTTTCACAGTATGATTGCTCACAGAGCTGGGAAGAACTTGGATAAACACACATTTAGACAAGAAGTTACAAATCCAAACACTTGCTAGGGGTCAGCAGGTACTACAGATGGGTGAAGAGGGCTGGGTAGGGATTGGGGTGAATGGAGTGGTGGCCCCTCACTTCCAGCTAATTGTTTCCAGCCATTGCAGAAAAGGTGTTCCTCATTCAGTGTTGCCCAGTCTTCCAATTTTTCAGAAGAAGCAAAAAATCTAAATTTTTATGTACAATTCCCATTTTGAAATGTTGGCAATTGATTACAACTTTTTTTTAAACCTTGTATAACTGAAACAAAACACACCTGTGGTATGGACATGTCTTGGAAGCTCCCAGTTCATAACAGTGGTCTAGATTTTTCTTAAAATTTGACGTCATTTAACATTTCTTTTCTTCTTTGCATCCTATTGACTTTTGTTTTCCAGGCTCTAGATTTCCAGGGTTCCTCCCTTAATCTCAGCCCAGTGCACTATACTTTCTCTTTTGTGTATATTCTTAATAGTCAAAAATTTCCCCTGAGCTCTAATATCAATCTTGTTGTTGAGCTCAGAAAAGGATGACCATATTAGGGAGATGGGAGGGCATTAGAGTGTGTCTGTCTCCTTAACCTACCTAGACACAAGAATGCCCTAAAGGAAGTTGCATGTGGTCAAGGTGAGCACAGATTAGATTTGATGTGCTGTAAACACCGTGTGGCAGAGATATTTACTGGTAGGTGAATATCTGTTTGCTCCTTCATATTTCCTAGTTCTATTGCAGGGAATCTGGCTCATGTGACTGGTTTTGACCAATTTGCCATGAGTATAAGTGATGTGTGTTATTTTGGCAACGAAGTATTTAAGAGCCAGTGTGTGGTTCCCTCCCCACCCCGACCTCAGCTCTCTTCCCTTTTGTCTGTGACTGTGGACAGCATGGTTGAGTCCCTGCATGAAGAGTGGCTGCCTGGGCATTGGCTAAGGATGGTGACACAGAGGATTTGCAGATTAGCATCAATCTTGTCATTAACGCAAGGAGGAAGTTGTTGAGGCGTGAACTCTAATTCAGGGTCCACCTTGCAGAATAAGCATAAAGGAGAGAGCGAAATTTTGTAATACCTCACTCAAGACTAAAATTTCCCCAATGTCATATGCCTTTTTGGAATTTAACTGTCAATATTCAAAATAACTCCTTGAATTGAGCCAGGCATCAATATCTCAATTCTCAGAAAACAAAATTGAGGCTAAGGACTTGCACAAGGGTTCATCGGACTCCAAAGCATGTTCTTTCTGATGACCTCCTCCTGAGCAGAAATTCGATGGATGCAGAGCACAGTCAGTAATAGAACTGATTAGTAGAAAATTAGAGATATCCTTCATTCTAATAAAATCCCAGGGAAAAACCTACTGTTATTTTTTTAAATTTATTTTTAATTTTGAAAGCAAAAGTAAGTGCATGAATAGAAAAAAAATGAGAGCCTTGTAAAACTGCAGGAACCACATTTTTCACTTGCTTGAGGAATTCCAGTTCTTTCCTCAAATGATGTTTCTGGGAGTCAGGAAAGGAGGCCCAGATTCCTTTAGTATAAACAACTAGAAATTCATCATTTTATGTTTGATAACATAGTTTCTAACTGTAGGTCATTAATATCTTAACAACTTGCAAAATTGTCACCTGCTTTTTATCTTTTCTCAAAGCAAATATCAAGATCTCTCCCTTTCTGCCCTTTGTAAACATTTGTAAATCACGCCCTTATTATGGTAACTACACAGTTTAGGGCTTCACCTTTTCTCTGCTATTTTGTCCAGTCTTCAATTAAGAGAGATGTTAATTGAAAATGTATTTCCCTTCTTTTCACTTGAGCTCAGCACACCTCAGAAGTTCTTCCCCAAGTAATGAGTGAGGACACTCGGTCAGGCCGTACCCGACTGCGGTGTAGCTGGAGGACACCCAGCACGGCAAGCTCGCAGACCGCATTAGAAAAGCACCATTTCCGTGTGGGTTTTCTCTCCCTGTGAGTGAACTCCATGCCAGCTGGGACCTTGTGGCATTGCGTCATCAGAGCACAGGGTGTCCAAGAGGTCCAGCAGACAGCCACATGTGTTGAAAGCTGAGGGTGAGGGCTGCCATATCGCACATTCTCCGACAGCACAGGTCATCAGTTTGTATGGAACAGAAGCAAGAGCCTCTGTTTGTAATGCAAGAGTGTCTGCAGACTTCATTTTAAGGGATCTATTTCTGCTTGCGGGCTTTGATTTGCAATGCTTGTTACAGGCTCGCTTCTTGGTCAGCAGATACACCTTACCTCTTCTGCTACCTCCATGGGGAGAATATACTTTCCTTTCCCAGTAGAGCTGGGCTTGGCCATGTGACTTGACATGACCAAAGAAAGTGGAAGTCACAACATATGAGTTCCAAGCCTTTTCCTTAAGAGACATGTTCTTCTTGTCCTTGTTGCACATCTATGATTACCACAGAAAAGACAGGTCTTGGGTAGCCTGCTGGTCGTAGACTGAGAAATACATGAGGCAGACTTGGATCCAACCCATGACCTGAGGCCAAGCCCAGTCTGGCCCATCCTGGATGAGCCCAACTCCAGGCTTGGGAGTGAGAGATTGAGTGCTTATTGTTGTGTGTTGCTGAGATTCTGTGGTTGTAAGTAGCACCGTGACAGCTCACTGGTTAAAATGTGTCTTTTCCTGAGCTCACTAGGTATGGCTAGAGTTGCAGTACAGGTGCTATCTACTATTTTTGTTAATTGTGCACCTACTTGTTCCCTAAGGCTTAGCTCCCTGCCCTAGATATTTCTGAAAACCTCTGGGGGATGTCTCATGTATAATCACAAACCAGGTCAGAGTGGCTGCCCTGTTATGTCTTCTGGACACCCATGGCCTCCTGGCCATATCATGATTAGTACATGACCTGTAGGGGGGGCTGTGTCCATGTAGAAGAGCTGAAAACACCTCTCCCTCTTCCCCAGTCCACATGACATTTTGTTGTGGGCCCTGAAGCAGTACGGCACCTGTCTGTGTATCTTGGAATTGCTGTGAAAGTATATTCTTTAAGTTTACCAGTAGATGTCCAGGTACAGTTAGCCTGTTAGTTTGCAGCACACAACTCCTACTGTCACTACTTAGTAATCCCATAGCTTTGGGCAAGTTACTTCATCTCTGCAGCGCTCAGTTTTCTCATCTGCTAAATGGGAATAATAATTGTGTCCGCTCCATGGGGCTGTTGTTAGAATCAAATGGGACAACACATGCCGAATGCCCAGAATTGTATTTATACAGTGTTCATGATTATCTTCTCGCCCCCATTGAGATTTATAAGGGTAATAATTAATTGCATCCTTCTTCACACCCATTGCTAACCCACTTGAGGAAAGCACTGGAGAGCGATCAAGGAGGTAGACTCTGGAAGCAGTCAGACTGGGTGTGACCATAGGTGGGTCCCTCTAACATTTCCTTGTCTCAGTTTCATCAAGTTAGTGGGGATGATAATAGTACCACCTTACATTATTTTCCTACTGCTGTAACAAATTACGATGAACTCAGTGGTTAAAGCGAAACACATTGGTTATCCTATAGTTCTGAAGGTCAGAAGTCCGCAGTTGGCCTCCCTGAGCCAAACTCAAACTGAGGCTTCTGGAGGCTTGTTCTATGGGAGAATTTATTTTCTTTTCTTGCCTTTCCAGCTTCTAGAGGTCTCATTCTAGAGTACCAGCTTCTAGAGGTACTCCTTGGTTCATGGTTCCCCTCTCCATTTTCCAGGCCAGCAACAGCTGGTCAAGGCTGTCTTGTGTTGCTTCAGTCTGCAATGCTCTTCTGCCTCCCTCTTCCTTTTTTAAGGACCCTTATGCATCCTCTGGGCACACCTGCATAATCTTACATAATCTCATTTAAGGTCAGTCGATTCACAATCTTGATTTCTTAATTCCCCTTTTGATATATAACCAAACATATTCACAGGTTTCAGGGACTAGGATGTGGACATCTTTGTGAGGCCTACCATGTACCTTATAGGGTTTTATGATAATTAAATGAATCAATACATGTAACCATTTGGAATAGAGTCTGGTACATTTTAAATATTGCATAAGGACTGGCAATTAATATTTTTCACACAAAGGTCAAGAATACCAGTGTTACTGCTGTAGAATTAGATTTCAGAGTGTGAGATAGACAAGGGACCAAATGTGTTTTTTGTCCTTTTTCTCTAAATTGAACATACACATCCAGTCATCGGTGGAACCCGGGGGCATTCTCAGACCTTTCCCTGCAGGCAGGGTCCTCTCTGCAGGGCTTACTGCTTGGAGGGAAGGGTGGGTTAGGAGACAGAGACAGACCCAAGAAAGCTCATGTGGTTGCAGTGATATGTTCCTTGTCTCACTACCCTGATGTGCCATTTTTCCCCTTGAGGAGGAGCCAAGAGACAAATACTTCGGAGAGAGTAGATCTTAAATGTTGGGTCAATAGGAATTTGAGGATAGTAAGAAAGTTCTTTTCCTAGTGACTCCACGGTCCATGAAGCCAGGTTGGGAAGGAACCACCTTCTGTCTCTACCTTCCCCATCTCTTCAGCCAGTTGCTTGGGTTTTCACCTACTCTTGCTCCCTTCAGATGAGATAACAGCTTCCATGCAAATTATTTTACATAAATTGGCTTCTCTTAGGTAGACTTAGTAGTTTGCAAAAGTGCCCAAATAGTGCTGTTACTGAACACCAGCTGTGTCACAGCCTGTGTTCAAACTGAGGTGCTTGAGACAAAGAAAGTGTCAAAGTTTGGATGGCCATAGACATGGTCTCTCTCTCTCCCCCTCTCCTTCTCCCTCTCTCCCTCCCCCTTTCCTTTTACTGCTTCTTTTTTATTAGTTGGATATACTGACCAGGATTTGTTGAAATACAAACTATATCCCACATCATGTTTAGAATAGAAGCACTTTTATTTGATTTAGGTTCGTTGTAAACTTTTGCAAAAACAGAGCTAGCAAATCATAATAGCCATCTCAAAACCATTGTTTGAGAGAACAATGACCTAAGACAAGAATAATATCCCTGCAGAAAATTTATTTTCAGTTCTATCAGTTTACAAACTACTAGAGTCTCCTCTTCTGACCTGTTTAATCATTTTATGCTGGATTCTGAGTGATGATTATTCGAAAGTAGGGGTTTCTACTTCAGATAGGAAAATATAAGTTCTTATAATAAAGCAATGTGATCTTTATACCTTAATATCGAAAGAACACTATAACTAATGTGCAGAAAAGAGAGGAACTGAATTCTTTTTTTCTTAGTTTGGACTTTGATGATTAATCAGCTGAGTGAAAAATTTAAAAAAATAATTCACTAAATGATAAATTCTATTTTAAAAATCACACAGAGAATTTACTACACATTACCTGGAAAACAGAGTTTTTACAGCCAAAGTTACTGCTTTATGGTTCCCTTTTAATCACGACTGAATCCTTTCTTAGAGGGAGAGTCATGGCTCTGGCTTCATGTTTACCCTTCTCAAAGATGGCGGCTGTGGTGGACTCAAGTTGTGCCCTGCACCCCGGACCCCAAGCCATGTGCTAAAGCCCTAGCCTCAAAGGTGGCTGTGTGTGGAGTAAGAGGGTCATTAAGGTTCATGAGATAGTAAGGAGCAGTGTCCCTGTGAGAAGAGATACCAGAGATCCCGCTCTCCCACCTTGGAGACTCACACGAGGGGTAATGCCAGAACAGAGAGAAGCCGGCCAGCGGGCCATCTACAAGCTGGGAAGAGAATCCATCCTGGTACCTTGATCTTGGGCTTCTAACCTCCAGAACTGTGAGAAAATAAGTTTTTGTTGTTTAAGTCCCTCAGTCTGCAGCATTTTGTTACAGCAGCCTGAACAGACTGAGAAAATTGGCTAAGGTTTTTTTTTCCCCTCTATATTTTCCTGTCACCTCTGTCGCAGGCTTTGCTCTTCAGCCCCTGTGATGACATGTGTCTCTTCTGGGCAGGAGCTTTAAAAGCCCGTGCTCAGTTTAACCTCTTCTCTGCACCCCGACAGGACCACTGCAGAAGTGCAGGTCGGGATGGGGACCGTATCTGCGTTGGGCATCTAGTGACCCTATGAGCAGAGCACCGTCCACGTTGGATGGGCAGTGTGAGAGAGACAGAAATATTGATAGAAGTTTGCTGTGTGAAGCCACCGAGTGTTGGGATACCTGTTCCCAAGGAATAATGTAGTCTCTTCTGACCAATACTCTTAGTGATGTCACTGCAGGACACACGTAGCAAAGGAGTTCATCTGTCGCCTTTAATTTCCAAAAGCTAAGGCCCAGGGACAAAAACAACACATCTGAAAGGCCAGCTAGAAATCCAAGTTATCCTTTGCCAGACTAAATAAGGATTCTCTGGACTTAAAGGGAGAAAAACCCATGGAAAACTGTGGGGAAGGTGAAGATCTTCAACACCAATGTGTCCCTGAGTTCTCGTCCCCATCTGTTTCTCTGAGAGGTAGGGAGTTTCTCCAGAACCGAAGAAAGGCCAGAGACTCAAGGGGTGAAGGGATTTGTGTCCGTTTCTGGAAAAGCCTTGCATGCAGCTCCATAAGGTCTTCGGCTGTGTCAAAGCTGAGCCACTTCAGAGTTCTCGCCCACTCAGGGACACACGGTCGAGAGAAGAGACCCGTACCTCCAGTACAAGCATGGAAACAGTAGAAGCCATGGGTGAGAGGCCTGACTGGCCTGAGAAGGCCTCCTGTTTGGGAACCTGGGGGAGAATGTAACGTCCCTCCTTCATGGCTCTGAGACCCACTGGGCATGCACAGCCTCTCCTGTCTGACCCCACCTGTCTCTCCAGCCGCATTCCCCATCATTTATCTTTATGTGCCCTGTTTTAGGTCTGTTCAGTCACTCATGCTTCCCTACATCCGCCCAGCTGTTCTATACCATTGTGTCTTTAAGGCATTTGCTCTCCCTTCTACCTGGTGTTCCCTTCCCATTCCTTGTTTGTTTGAAAATATTGCTTTGTCCCTTGAGATTCACTTGTCACCTCCTCTGGGCCACATTTCCTGTTTCATCAGTGTCATTAATCATTCTTTCTTTATGTTACCAACGTGCCTAACACCTCTCCTCAACTTAGTTGAGCACACACTTCTGGGATGCTATGTGCTGGGTGCTGTGACCACTGCAGAGGAAAGACTGGTGAGCAAAGCAAATGGGCTTCTGCTTCAAGGGTCCCCATCTAGTGACAACTGCAGTGTGACAAATCACCACAAAGCTCAGCACTGTAGAGCAGCCACAGCCATCTCATTTTTTCTTGTGGCTTCTGCTGCCTAGGAATTTCGGAAGCCTCCACGGGGTGCTTCTAGTTTAGGGTCCTCCCAGACTTGCAGTTAAATGGTGGCTGCCTCTGGAACAGCAGGGAGGAGGAGTGTTGGGGCCTCTGTCAGCTGGCCAAGCAGCTCTCTCTTTTAACGTGGCCTTGGAAGCTCTCCATGGGCGTCTCTGTGTGGTCTGGGCTGGCTTCCTCACAGTATAATGCCCTGAGGGCAGTCAGAATGCTTATATATTACACAGGACAGCTGAAGGCTTCAAGAGTGAGTATTCCAGAGGTAAAAGCAGCGGTTACGCTGCCGTTTGGGACGTAGCTTGGAAGTCACACAGTGCCACTTTTGCTGCATCCTCTTGGCTGGAAGTGAGTCACCAGTCTGCCCAGACTTAAGTGCATGGGAATTAGGCTCCACTGCTTGATGGGGGAGTGCAAGGTCTTAGGAGAGCGGGTGAGGTGGGAGATGCTGTTTTAACCATCTGGGAAAACATAATCAGCCGCAGTCTCATCCAGTACTCCCTGCACTTCAGTGCACGTCCGTCCCCCTCACTAGCCTGCACGCTCACTGAGGGTGTGAATCTCATCTTGTTCTCTGTTCTCCAAACTTAGCACAGCATCTGGAAGAGACAGCGCAGTCAGTATTACAGAAGAAATAAGGGAATTCTCCATTTTTTCCTTGAAGTCTATAGAATTTCTATTTATAAAAATAAATTTATAAGACATTATGTCTGTCACTTTAATTAATGAATGAACATTTCTGCAAGGATAATTTAGTTTCTGAAAGTAACAATTTTTCTCATTTTCCAGCAGGGCTTTTTCCTTAGCTATCAAAATTAAATCTGTAATGTTTGTAGAGCCAACTTGATGTGGACACAGAATTTATTTTTCCCACCTAGTCCATCTTAAGTGTTGTGATTCTTCATGCTGAAACATCTCAACTTCAAGAACACTGGCTGTAAGATGAAAACTGTCAGCACCCTTTTCAGGGTTAAGATTTTATTTTGTTATTTATTTTTAAGATCGTATTTATTTATTTTTAGAGAGAGGGGAAGGGAGGGATGGAGAAAGAAAGGGTGAGAAACATCAGTATGTGGTTACCTCTCCCACACTTCCTACTGGGGACCTGGCTCACAACTCTGGCTTGTGCCCTGACTGGGAATTGAACTGGCTACCCTTTGGTTCATAGGCTGGCACTCAATCCACTGAGCCACAGCAGCCAGGGCTAAAATTTTACTACAATCTAGGCTTTCCCAGAGTGATGCAGGTCTAGGTGCTCCGATGTTTTGGAACCCCTGACTTGTCTCTCTCCAGAATCACTCACTGCACTGGGAAGTGCACCCGAGCGAGGCTCTTATTTCTAACTAGTGCTAAGTGATCAACACGCCCCAAGGACTTGCTGGAGCTGCTTCATGGGAGAACAAATCCAGGATTTCCGCAATCACAGTCAGACTGAAGGGCATTAGCCAGTGCACTGTGGCACCTGTGCATGTTCCTCAGCTCCCTTCACACACGAATTGTGCTGCTGGGTTCCATCCCATTATTTATGAAAAGTTGCAGGCAGGATGTATCAGGACCATTACTGGATACCTGTGTGATGATATAGAAAATAGTAACTCTCTGTGAAGTTTCCATAGGTAGCTTTTTGTTTCCTTGTCCTTCCACGTCTTATGAGTAGGACACAATTGTCTTATCTTTTTATTGTATATTATATGTACATTTTATATAATATGTATGTGTAATCTATTATGTATACACATAATGACCATATATAAATTATAAGTATCAATGATAGCTTTCATTATTGAGGTCTTATCCTAAACACTTTATTAAGCCATCTTGGCCAATGCTAAAAATACACTGTAATGTTAATATTCTCTCCTCATTTTGGAGATTCAGAGAGGTTAAACTTGACCCAAGGTGATAGAAGTGGCCGAGCTGGGATCAAACACTTGTTTGCCTGACCCCAAAGCCTTTCGGGGCTGAGAGCTTTTCTCTGCACTCTGTAGGGGATTGTGAGCAGCTGCAGAAGCTCCTGCAGTGCTTCTCCGAGCAGCCCCGCCCCCACAGGTCCTTCTCTGGCCATGGGCTCCGCTCATTTCCGCCCCTGTCTCTGACAGTCTTGCTGCCTAGAAGTGGGATGTTGAGGTGGCTCCCCGTGGTGAGCCTGCACTCACTGCTGTGGATACTGAAGGTGGCGGAGCTGGTGCCTGGGGGTAGGCCAGCTGTGGGCACGTGGCAGGCTGCATCGGAAGGGAATGTAGCATCATCTGGCATAAGGAGTGTGGAGCCTGGCGAGAAAAAATGTGGTGGGCACACAATACAGTATACAGAAATGGACACTTGAAGCCTATATAATCGTATTGACCATGGCCACCCCAGTAAATTTAATAAAAACAAACAAACAAACAAACAAAATGTGAGTTGTGTGTTTGCCCCACTGTTTGTTAGTTGCCTGATCCCTGAGCAAATCCCTTGGCCCCTCTGAACCTCAGCCTTCTCATTTGAAACAGGAGTGAGTGATATCTGTCTTGCCTTCCTCTCTGGATTGCTATGAAAATCGAATGCCTTAACCTTGGGGAGGTGGCTTTGCGAATTGTAGCTTTACAACACGTTGGTCATTTTTATCAAGGATGATCAGCCCGGTGGTCTCCCTGTGAGAGGCGGCTGCCACGGAGGAAGGGGACGGCACAAGATGAAGGAGGGGCAGGGGTTCCTGAGGGCGGCAGCTTCTAGGGAAGAATTTGAGATGTAGTGTGTTGTTGCTGTCATGCCTGTTAGGGAGGAGAAGATGTAATGTGCCGGAGTGATAGATCAGAGACGAAAAAGTGAAGAGATCAAAAAGGAGAGATCTTACCAGTTGGATATGAGAATGGCAGAAGACCCCTTGTTAGTGCATGAAAAGGGCATCAAAAAACATGTAGTACATTCATTTACTCCTTCAGCAGAGCGTTTTTTTGGCAACTCTTTATACCACACAGTTAATTTGGGAGAAAATAGTTAGGTAGCTGTTTACGTAACTTAATTCACTATTTAGAGAAATGAAATGTTTAGGTAAGTACTTAGAAAATTAGGGTAAGTAGGTGTTTTATTTTAAGGTTGCCAGCCCCCGACGTTCCCAATGCTTTCAGCTTCTTCTGTTGGTGCACGGTGCAGAGGGGAGCTCAGAGAGCAGGGAGAGTGGTGGGAGGGGATGTGCATTGTTTCCAGTGCCTTGCAGCTCAGGCACTCCCTGGATCTTGACCTTGCAGTGAGGACTGCTTCTCCCCAAAGCTCAATTTTCTCATTGGGACAATGCTCGTGATGTCACCTCTCCGGGCTAACATGGAGATAAAATGGGCTTGCAGTGCTATGTTGTGTGTGGCAGGTGTTGTGCAGGTGACAAATGTTAATGGCCTCTCTGGTGAAGGCTGGTGGCTTGTCCTGGCATGAGATCAGTCCTTCCTCACAGTCATCCCCATGTGACTCTTCCTCCTTGGAGTTCCCGACACCCTTGTCACCCCTGGCCCCACAGGGGCAGAACCTTGAGGCTGACTTCCCATTTGAGCAGGAGCTATAGATGAGAGTGCGTCCCTTCCTTGTCACCATGCTTAAAGCTCAGGTACAGATCCAGGGCTGGTCTCTGCCACCTGGGGTGTTTTACTCTGCAATCTTCGATGGGTCTGTTGCACCTTAAGGACAGTACCTAACAGAATTAATCAGGTCTATTACCCTCTTGGAGAGAAGGCTGTCACAATACAGCCAAAGGATAAAACTCAACAACCCTCTGCATTTCTGAGCCAGGCCTTTTTTTGCATATAAACCAGACGCTTTTTCTCAGGTCTGCCTGCCTGTCATGCCTCCGTAGCCTCAAGGGCTTTTCACCTGGCATCTCACCAATTTTTATGAACAAGACGACAGTGATCCTGCTGCATCATCTGTCACCCACTGATCCCAGGATTTAAGGCACGAAGATGGTTTGCTGGGCTAACATCTGCTTTCTCCCTGTATTAGTCAGGATAGGCTAACTGTTGTAACGGTCTCCAAATGGTGGCTTAGAACAATTGTTTATTCCTCGCTAATGTAAAGTCCAGCTGGGTGTTCCTGTCCAGTCAGCGGCCTTCCGAGTGATTGTGTCAGGATCCAGGCTCCATAAGTCTCGCAGCCCTCCTTGAAGGCTGTGGAATCCTCTTCACTCAGCTGTGGGCAAGAAGGAGAATGGAGTATTGCACAAGGCAGTGTCGGAAGCATCCTCAGAGTCCCACCTGTGTTGCTTTGGCCTCTCCCATTGCAGTATGTGCCAGCCCGACTTCCAGCCCCCCAGCATCACCATCAAATCTCTTTCCTGAGCGTTTCTCTGGCCACCTGAACTTGCTCTGCCTACATGCAGAGCAGGCCAGAAGTGCCCAGAAACTAATTCATATCCCTCAAACAAAACCTATGAGTGTTGGTGTAGAAACACCCAGGTCCCTTGACCCTTAGGTGAGTTAGCTCTTGGTGGGGGTTGGGGCAGTGGGGCAGGGTCCTGTGCTGTTTGCTAGAGTTTCCCCTAGGACTAAGCTGCAGTGGCCACAGTGGTTACTTGCTTGATAGCACACTCTTGATCCTGATTGGCTTTCTTCCTTCCCTGCCTCCTCTTCACACTCCTCCACCAGTGTTTTCTGAGACTACTTTGCAGATGAACTCCCTGCTTGAGTGACTCAGGGGACTTGGCTGGCTTGTGTACCTCAAAGGTACCTGGTGATTGCCAGTTTCCAACGCTGCCTCTTGTCTGTGGCTTCTCTCATCTCTTGGTTCTGCTTCCGGATGTACTATCCTTATTCTCAATCTCCAGGTTTTAGGAAGATGGCAGCCAAGGCTTCAAGCTGAATATTTTCTCCTCTTCAAGTGGAAAGAGGAAAAATATGAAGAGAATAAAAGACTTTCTCAAGTTTTTTGAAAAAAGGAATCTGATTGTTTTTTATTGGTTCATATTGGGTGATGTGCCGTCTGTGAGCCAATTACAGTGGAATTGGTTGTGCCGTGGTGACTGGCTTTTCCTGGGTCACGTGCTGCAGTGGCTGGTAGTGTAATCCTATCTAACCTTGTGGATGAACATGGGAGAGCCAGAGATCTAATAAAAAGAGAGACTGTTGCCAGGAGAGGGGGATGGAAGCAGGAGAGGTAAAGAACAGATGTGTATGAACATCCCTTCTACATCTGGGAGTCTCTGGTTTCTGACTGTGGTTCATGTTTTTGCTAAAATGTTTCTAAGAGGTTTAAATGAGTGGACAGCACACCGCTGGAATCAGGAGTCCTGGGTTCTAGTCCTCACTCCACCAGCTATGGCTGAGTGAGTTACTGTTCCTTCCAGAGCCTCAGCATCATCGCCTATAACCTGAAGCATTTGGAAACAATCTTCTCTAAGACTCTTCCCAGCTCTAACAGGCTGGGGTTCTCCGAAGTCTGTAGTGTTCAGTTAAATCCTCATCCAGAAGGGAGAGGCAGTCAAAGGGAATTTCCCCATTGGAACCGAAGCTTTGGAAATGTAAGTCATCAATGTAAATTCCTTCCTGTTTTTCTTTCTTGTATGTAATAAAATACCAAAGCACTATATTTTAAATAGAGGTTTTTACTGCCCTCTTGGTTAATCTTGCAGTGAAATCACACTGTTGCACTGGGGACCACATCCTGTATTTCCATAACAACAGGCTGGATGAGCCATAAGTACAGAAGTGTGATGACTATTAATATAAATTTACTGGAAACCTATGCTGCTAAACGCTTTGCCCTTCCTTAAAAAATTGTTTTATTGAGAAAAATTTAAGCTATCTTGATCATGATTTAGTTTCTATCAACTCATCATTTTCCCTCAGCAGAAGTGATTTAACTTACAAAAAGTATTTAAGAAGTAACGTCAACATTCTTTTCTGCTAACAAGTAGAAAATGGCACTTTATTTTCCTCTAGAACAAATGGATTTTAAGCTAGAAGTTTCTTAGACCGAAGATAGAATGCTTGGGCTGTGCTATTGGGTTAGAACAGAGGAGCATGTCTTCTTGACTTGGTTCAGACAGGAGGCAAAGGCACTATCCAGGTGGAACACGCTGGCGCCCCGGTAGCAGTTGTGTCTGGTGGTGTCCATTCTGGTGGATGGGTTCCTGTCATGTTTAGGACATCATTGCTGGGGGAAGTCCTTGCCTCCTTGCATTGTGGTGTTTCCTTCCATTCCATGTCTGGATGCAGTGTGGCCCTTGTAAGAGCAAGGACCCCACATGTCCTTGCCCACTCAGCTCTGCTCGAGAAAAGCATGTGAAGGCCAGTGGGAAAACTGGTGGCAAAGAGTCCAGACAGAGAATCAAGCTGGGGCCCAGAGACCTAGGATCTGCCTTGCTCTGACATCTTCTGGCTGTGGGACCCTGTGCAAGTCACCGATCCCATTTGTGCCTTAGTTTACTCAGCGACAAAGGGAGGACAATGCGCTACATCCATGGTTCTCAGCCCTTGTATGAAGATGGAGCCACACTCAAATGGTTACTAGTATGTATATATAAATTTCAGTGCATAAATTTAGATTTGAGAGAAAGTTATTTATTGTCTTCTAAGAGAATTTGGACAGGATTTATGTGCTAAAAATGGTTGCAACAATGTTTCTGGTTCCATATGCAATATCAGGACTTGTTCTCCCTTCACCAAGAGGTGGAGTTTCCGTCTCTTCCCTGTGGCACTGGGCAGGCTTGTGTGACTGCCTCAACTATTGGAGACTGGTAGAAGTAATACTTGGTGACTTCTGAGCCCAAATCCTAAAAGCAGAACAGCTCCTGCCTGCCTCTCACACTGCAGCTGCTGTGAAGCTTCTGTGCTGGAGCAACCACATGGAGATGGACATGCTGGAAGTGCACCAGCTGTCCCAGCCCCAGCTGTTAGAGTCATCCAGTCCAGGCACCAGCCATGTGAGTGAGCCAGTCTTCAGGTGACTCTTGCTCTGGCCACTGTCTGCCTACAATTACCTGGGAAAGTCGAATGAAAACCACCTGACTGAGCCCAGCTGACTTCTAGGAGAGTGTGCAGCAAAGGTGAAATGATTGGCGTTCCTTTAGGCCACTAGTTGGGGACAGCTTTTTATGCAATAATATATAATGGAACAACGTCTCTATCAAGTGCTCACTCCACTGGGTGATGGGACTAAAGCTCAGCCATTGCAGCACGCTGTCTTTCTCTCTATAGAACTGTCGGGCTTGGGAGCTGTTACAGTGTGTTCGCCATCAGGGGAACCTCCGGGCATGCTGCCCTTGATGGCACCACCTTCCAGTGTCATATCCACTGAGGTTCCTTGTTCGGTTTAACCTGCAGTCATCAGTGCATGGTGGTCACTTTTGTCCTTTTGTCTTTCCTTCTTCCTCAGCCTAAGACCTTTTTAAGTCTATCAACATTTGGAACTATATCTCTGTCACTGTCAGCCTCCAGGGACACAGTCTACTGCTCTACGGTGGGCTTCTGTAAACCACTCCGCTGTGCCTCTTAGGTGGACAAGACATTTTTGGTGCCCCTGCTGTCCCGTAACGTCACGTAGGAAAGTCTGTGAGGCTCTCGCAGACAGGTCCCGAGCCAGTATTTTCCAGATATTCAGCTGGCACTCTCTGAGCAAACCATTAAATCAATCTAGTGGTTCACAACCAGCATTAAAAATAATTTTAAAAAGTAAAATAGAATTGAAAGGATAGTATCAAAGTATATCCCATACAGCTAAGGGAACTGTGATGGTTAATTTTATGTGTCAACTTGGCTAGACCAAAGTGCCCACATATCTGGTCAGAAATGTCTGGATGTTGCCCTGAAGGTACTTTTTAGATCAGATTAACGCTTAAATCAGTAGATTTTGACTGAAGCACATTATCCCCCATATTGTGGGTAGACCTCATCCAGTCAGTTGAAAGTCTAAAGAAAAAGACTGACCTCATCTGAAGAAGAGGGAATTCTTCCAGAAGACAGTGTTTAGCTTCTAATTACAACATCAGCTCTTCCCTTGGTCTCCCGCCTCCCAGCCTACTCAGCACATTTTATGCACACAGACACACACGTACTTTATTAGTTCTGCTTCTCTGGAGAACCCTGACTAATAGCTATTCTTCTATGAATCTTTGGTTTCATTTACGTACACATACACATATACTGAGTTGTTATATCATACATGTTACTTATGTTACTTACTGTGAATCAGTCAAAGTGTCTGGGAGCTACCTCCTCACCTTGATATACCCCCAGACATTTCTGTTGCTACTTTCCATGCTGGGATATTGTCATCTCATTAGAGTCCTTCCAGGAGTGTTGGCTCTCCAAACATCCCCAGGGTTTTTTTTTTTGTTGTTGTTGTTGTTTGTTTTTAATCATCTTCTCCCTTCTTTCCCAGGATTCAGTGGAGCAGGAGGATAGCAGAGGGACAGACGGAGGTGATGAAAGAGGGATTAAGACACAGGATTCCTTGTCTGGTTCCTCCTTTCTTCTGACATTACACCTCCCTCCATGCTTTCCCCGTTCCTTGTGTCTTAAGAAATCTTTTCAAACAGAGTGGGTGTGATTGGGTCCCACTAGTTACCAGCAAAGTAGACCTGGATATGGGACTTTTCCCCTTGAGCCCCAGGTTTTACCAACTATGTCATGGGAAGTCAGTGTATGCCTCATACTACTACTGTTTAACTGAGCCAAAATGAACAGTGTCTAATGCATCTTTAATATTCACTGTGCCTTAGTTACCTTTTCTTTCTCACCCACAACACAGGTTGATGAGTTAGTCTCCTCTCAAGACTGAGATTCTTCTGAGGAGCAAGTCCATTTGATTCTTTTACTATGATAGCACAAAGTAGGTACTCAGTATCCAATGAACTAAAATTTTCACTCCAAATCCCCATTACTTCTTTGGCCTTTAGACTCATTTGTTGATTTAGGAACTCTGAGCCTGCCATATCGAGAATTGTGCCTGACCTCCTATGAGCAACATATGCAGAGGCCAACTGATATTAGAAACATATATCACACATAAATGCTACCAATGGAAACCCGATCCAATTGGAAGTGACTCTGACCTCAGCAGAATTCCTCCGCAGGAGAGTCTTCTCTGAGAGTGCTGGGACTAGGAAGGAGAATCACACAGGAAGCAAATGTCACAGGAATCCCCTTGACATTGAGCAGGAGCCTTGATTGTCTTCAGCTGATGCCCGCACATCACTGGGCCAACATTTCTAGTGACTTCCTGCAAATTTACCAAGAATTCTCTCTAGTTATTGGAATAAAATGTTTGATCTTTTCCAGTTTAGTTGGGAGGCAGAGAATGATTGATGCGGACTGGTTGTCTGCAGACAGCTGATTTCACGTCTTCTTAGAGGCTAGACACCAAGGAGGGCTTGTGTAAATAACACCGTGGGAAGAAAAGAAGACCTTCTGGTCTGTTGCTGGTTGACACCTGCTCTTCTGTCCTGGGAAGGGTTGTTTCTGCCTATTTAGATGACAGGCAGTCAGTCATGAATGGTATGTAAATTTGTGTCCAATGCTGACCCCATTGTTGCTGTTCAATTAATGAAAAATAGTGTTTCATTCTGTATTGCTGGGTTATGCCCTAGAATTTAAGTGCTTACTTTCTTTTCTGCATTCACCATCCCACTGCCACACATAACAAATGTGAAATAATTAACATAATAATCCCATGAAAATTATATCCACCAGTTTAAACAGCTTTGCCATATATACAGATGCTTTGGGTGAATGGAGTTATTTTGTAGTTTAAATCTAGTTTCATTTTGATAATGGAGCATTGTTCAGCTATGAAATGACTAAGTACCCTTTTCATGTGCCCTGTGAGAAGCACAATAAATAGAATGTTATGTTTACATGGTATCTGTTTTCCTGAGCAGGGAGCTCAGAGCAGGTCATGTGCATTTTATTTATCTTCTCAGCATCCTCGGGTTAGTACAAAAAAAATCCTTCTGCTTTCTGTGGTAGTTCCCTCCTCTTTCCTCCACTGACCTTTTTCTTCTCATTCTTAACTCTCTTCCAGCCCCCTTGTCCCACAACTAACTTTCATAATTTCCTTTTCTTCCTTCCTCCCTTCCTTCCTCCCTTCCTTCCTCCCTTCCTTCCTCCCTTCCTTCCTCCCTTCCTTCCTTCCTTCCTTCCTTCCTTCCTTCCTTCCTTCCTTCCTTCCTTCCTTCCTCCTTTTGAGAATGTCTGTTTCTTTTGATAGTGTTTGATTTATGGAGCAGGTTCCATGCCAACATGTCAACCTAGGATCACTGGGGAAATAAGCATTGGTTTATGGTTATAGTATAGCTTTAATAGCTAAGCTCTCCATTGGAATATATAAATGGCATACAGGTGAGATAAGGAAGATGATTCCATCAATGTTGCTTATTTAATCCTCCCAAAAAATAAATAAAAAGAAAAAAGAAAAGTTTAGCATGGGGATCTAAACATATTTTACTACATTTGTTTTTACCATCAAAGATCATTACACCAGAGAACAAGATGGGAAGAAACACAGTACCAGATAGAGATTTAGATGGTCTTTGCAAAACACTCACTGTGATTTATTCCTTCCTGAGCTGCCTTTGATTGTATTTTCTAAGTTTGCAATGATTTTTCCCTGGTGTGTTTTGCAAGGTCAACCCTCTGTCTCCCTGCCACCATGGCTTTTGAAGGACTGCCCACAGTAAAAGAGGTCTGTTTGTCATGAGAGTTTGCCATTTAGGCCTGTCCCTCATGCTTCTGTTAGGGTACTAAATCCTCTTCCCTCCATTATTTTGCTTTATCAGAGGGTTGGCTGTCAGTCTCTCCGAGGACTATAGCTGCTATCCAGTCTCTCAGAGGACTGTAGCTGCTACAGTGCCCACCGGGGTGTTTGACCTTCAAAGGATCTTCTCACCAAAGCTTCTTTTTTCTGAAGCCAAATTAACATCTGAGCCATTGTGCTCTGCCTTTCCCTTTCCCAAGGGCCCACGTGTCCCCATGATACCTTTCCATCACGTAAACACACAACTTGGTGTTTTCCCCATTAGAAGACTATTTCCCCATCAGCACCAGCTTCGTGAGGCACTGTGTCCGATTTTAAAGCGGTGTAGCACAGAACGACTGGTGTCCCTCCTTTTTAAAGGACATCAAACACATTTTCTTTCTTTTTCAAATTTCTTGAGTGGACCTTGCCTCCAAATCATCAAAACCAAACAGAAACCAGTTAAAATTGTGGTTTCCTATTACACACTTTTTTAAAAGAACAAAAGAAAAATATATTAAGTTGTAGGTAACAGGAATAAAAAATATTAACTTACAGATTTGAGATTCCTTCTTCTCCCTTCTACTACTATCAAAGGGTAGAAGATTCTATCCAAAGAGAGGAAGATTCCCTGTGTCAGTGGCACAGAGACCCGTGTACAATATTTGCGAAGGCGTCGTTGCTCACCAGTCAGAAAAACTTGATTCAGACGGGCTGGAACAGGATGTGTGATCTCACAGTTCTGGAGCTCCACGGGTGGGGTGGGCTCCAGGGCAGGCCACTCAGGATGCCAGCACCATCTCTCGCCTCTCTTTCCTGCTGTGTCAGACTCTCACCCTGTTACAAGATGGTTGTCAATAGCAACCGTGGCAACTGCTTCTTCCTTGGGGGAAGATGGTGAAGATGCAACAGGTTCTGCTCACTATGGCTTGGAGGTGAGGCACGAAGACAAGTGAAACAAATAGTGGGGAGGCTCAGTGCACTGACACCATAAAGACCAGATCCAGGGAGGGGATGGCAGAGGGCAGACGGGGGCTGCACAGACTGAGTTGGAAAGGGAGTGTTCTGGCTTGAGAATGAAAAAGAGGAGGCACTTCAGGGCATCAGTCATGCATATCAAAGATATTGACAGCTAGAGAAATGGGAAAGAAAAGCTGAGAAAAGTTTAGCTTGTGTTATAAATATACACTCCTTTGGTGTTTTCATGAAAGACTGTAAATTAAGATTTACATTGATTTTCAATTATTTTGGTTACTGAAGTACAACAGATACCAGAGATTGGTTTGCTCAGCACTTTTTTTTCCCTTGCCATTCTCCACTATAGAAAGGTTAACAATATAATTTATCACCCAAACAGAGACACTTGAGGCTGAAAGGGGACCCTGTGAATGATTATGCTTATACTACCAAGTGTAAACCAGGTCTATCCCAAGCAAACTAAGGCGTGATTTATTCTGACAGCTGATCAAACACTGTAGTTAGAGATGCTGCTATAACACTGGACAGTGAGATATTCAAACTTCCAGTCTCCCTTGTACCTAGGGGGTTCAGGTTTTACAGTCCCAGTACGTGAGACAGAGGCAGGAATCCCTGAAGAGGACTAGCCTTCCTAAGTCACTCAACACTACGAACTACTCTGGCTTCCATCCCTTCCTCCTGCTTGCATTATACACAGCTGCCTGGAAATGCAAGAGCTGCTGCATGAGCATTAGGGTGAAAGTCAAATGCCCAGGACAGTAAAAAGAAAGATGGAAAGATACTTGGATATGGAAGATTTCAGGGACCTGCCGCACAGGCCTGGCCTGCTTACCTCCAGACTCCTTATAACAGGAGAAAAATTAACTTTAACTTATTTAAGCCAGTCTAATAGGATTTCTGTATCTGATACCCAAATGCAATTTTGCTGATACGTGGACTGTTCTTTTTTTTAAATTAAATTTAAGGTTGTATTAAGACAGGTATATGTGGCAGACATATCTATACTTTTTCTATTGTAAATGTCTATTGTACATTGGTTGAGAAGATCATCTAAATCTTCGTGGTCGTTTGAGTAAATTATGGCTGTTCCCAAACACACACAAAACAGGCAGAACAATAGAACGAATCCCAATATACCCATAACTGAACTTCAATAGCTATTGTTCTATTATTATTGTAGGTGTGTTTTTGTTTTAAGCACATTAACATTCTATTGAAGGATACACATTATAAATGTAGTAATCTTATCTACAAGTGGAGAAGCAAGAGTGAAAACTTTAAATAATTTGCCAAGGTAACAAGGAAGTATTATCAGAAATGAGAATTTGATCCATAGGCTATTGATTCTGGGTAATGCTGGGCCATGTAAAATCTCTGCTAAAAACAACACACTTTCAGCATTATCTGTCCTATAGATGACGAGGTCATGGTACTAAAAAGCCCTGAAGTCATTACTAGTCATGTTTTAGACACCTTCCTCACCGGTAATCCCTCTTGATCTCAGTGCGCTCATTTGTGGGATAGAGATAATATTCACCTCACAGGAAAGCTGCGGCAGTTCAATAATAGAATAATTATAAAGTTCTTTGTATGGTAATTGATATATAGTAAGTTCTAATAGCTGGTCACTATTGCTATTGTTATTTTTAACACACTTTTAAATTGCATGAGTTTCCTTTTGTTTCATTTTTTAGAATTAGCTTATGGTATAGTTGATATTTATTTCTTTAGATCGAGGGTGAGGGGGAAGACTATAGAATGACAAGCAATATACAAGTAATCCTATAAACTTCATGAAATGGTACATTATACCATGGGTTTGGCAATTAGAACTCAATTTTCTGTACTTGGAGACCAAGTTGCTTCGATCAAATAGAGAGAAATGGTCATTATGGGTCCAGATGGATAACTAGTTGCAGGTATGTTTGTTCTGGTGCCCCCCCAGTCAGCTAGTCAGTGGCTGTGGGGTGTCGCCGGCAGGGAGCAGGAGGTAGTTTCTCATGTGTGCTCTCTTTTGTCTGAGGGCAATTTCTCCAGAGAAGAAGGCAGCTATGAGCCATTAGCAGCCATGATTCACAGCAGCTGGGGGACAGGTGTGCTGGCCGAATACAATGGATCTGGAAGAGACTCCAGCAGAGTCCCCTAAGGATGATGCCCTCAGCCAAAGACAGTTGTGTGTCTCTTCATATAGTAATATATGAATTCATGCTGCTTTGAGAATTTACTTGAAATGAAGGGTTAACATCTCTAAAGAGGACGCTCATTGTTTCTCAGCCTTGACTAAAATATGGATTCTTTCTTAAGAGCGGAAAGTTTTCTTAGTTTCCAACATTGGCTTCAGTTGTTTTTATTATAAATCTACTGAAATATATTTAAACTAAAAAGTTTCAGTAAATTTCCTATGCTTACATTTGTTAAAAAGGCATGAAATCAAGACAAATTACGAATTAAATTTTTAAAGTATAAGGCCATTAAAGTCAAATTGACAACATCAGTTCAATGTGATGGATGACGCTGTTTTGCTGAAACTAAATTGCCATTTCAAAATAAATTATGTGACTGTGCAAAAGCACAGGTTGTCTCATGCCTCACACAGCCCATGCTACAGGATGCCTTGTGGAACATCACTGACTTTCCACCACTCCTTTGTAATAGGACCTCTGCAAAACCCTAATTTTTAGAGATCACGAAGTTCTCTAGCCTTTACTTGGCAAGAAGGAATTACTTAGCATTTACATACAGCTGGCCTCTCTCTATTCTTGTCATTAACCTGCAATAATCAAAGACATGCACGTTGGCACCGTTGTGATCATGAACCAAAATGCAAATGCAGCCATTGAAATGCCAGGGCCATCCTTAATGAGTAAATCATCCATAATGGACTCACACAATTTTATCAAAATGAAAGTATAATATTTTATGCTCCATTTAAAGAATAGGTTGGAGCGCTTAGGGGGCTCCAGGGAGTATGTTTGTACATGCTTTGGTATGACATAGTAGCTCTTTCCCATGGAACAGGAGTATGTGTAGGATGAGTTCACCCATGTGATGACACTTGGGATATCTGAGAAAGCATCATTCTGACTTCTGCTCATGGAGATAAGAAGATGGGCATGAGGAAGGCCAGTAAATAGGAGGGTGAACCATTGACCATCTGAAAGGCCACTGTGTCCCATGCCTAAGTCATATATAACATATATGACTTAACTTAATGATAGCATCCCTGACTACCTGGTGGTTCTACATACAGAGGCTGCCTCTTATTTACATAGCCTCTTGCTCTCACCACTGACTGAACACAGTGAAAACTGCAGGCAGCCATGAGCTCCTGCTTAGGATTTTGCAGCAGTGAGTTGGGACACTGGAATTACCAGTGAAACCTGGGTGTTTATGAACATTGCCATGTTGCCTGCAGGTTGTTCCAATTGAGGAAGCTCAGGGACCAGAGTACCGGTGCTACTGCCAAGGAAGGTTCCCGACTTCCTCACCTTCCCCTGCTTGCTTAGAACAGACCTTACTCCTTGAGGCAATCTAAGTGCCACCTGAGCAAAGAGCTTAAGGCAGACAGATAGAAAAGGTAGAAGATTTTGTGTTGTCATTTCTTGCCTGGGTTTGGTGTGGCTTCTAATTCAGGAATAAGACCAGCATTGAATCCGAGAGCCCAGTGTGAGCCACAGTAGGTTAAGTAGAGTCTTGGGGGGTAAAGAGCAAGCATTAAACCCCATTGTTGTAACACAGAAGTCAAAGATAAAAGGAAGCGAGGTGGGCAGCTCCAGAAATACAGCTGTAGGCTTACCTTGCTCCAGATCATATTCTAAGTTATCAGTAGAAAAAAAAAAAAGAAAGAATTTGGAGAAGTGACTTGCTCAAAGTCTCATTTATTTACTGAACCAGATACTTAGTGATCAGTGCCCACTAAAGGCTAGACATTCTGCTATGTACCAGATATACAGCAGACAGTCGGGAGCAGCCCGTGCCCTCAGGGAGCTCAGGATTTAAGAGGGAGAGAGAGGTGAGAAGACAGGTGGTTATAATGCAGTGGGATCAGTGCCTTTGGTATGACAGGAGAGGCAGGGATACCATGTGGGCCTGCAGGAGGCTCACCTCACCTGGCTGGGCACAGTGGGAAGGAGCTTCCTAGAATATGAGAGAGCAAAGGAGGCAGTGAATGCTGATGTTCTGTGCTGTTTCCATGTTGGTGACACTGCCCAAACCCTGGGAGGGATTTTGGGGCCAGGGACTCACTGCTTCTCGGGAGTGAATGAGCAGCAAGACATCCTGGGGTTTGGAGGGGGGACCTGGCTGGACCTCCACATTCTTTCAGTGCTATTGATTGAAAGAAGGAAGCTACTAGAAACATTCTCAGCCAGTTTCTTCTGCTTCAATTCATTGTGCACACCATGACCAGGAGGCTTCCTAGATCTCCCTTCCCAAGAATCTGTGACTCAGTTTTCTTTCATATACTCCTAACCCCCTGCTGATTGTTAAGGGCAGGATCACTCAATTCTTACCTCACAGCCCCCAGCATGCCTCATCCATTCATTCACATCATAGACATTGAAACCACCCTCCCCAGTAGTGATCTTTTACATTCAATCCAGAATCGCAGAATCCACATGATGGGTTGTGAAGTGTACTGGAAAAGCCTTGGTACTCAAAGTGTGGTCCCTCAACCGGTAGCATCAACATCACCTGTTAAAAGCTGCGAAGTTTTAGCTCCAACCAGACCTATTAAATCAGAACTTCAAGTTCAAAAAGATCCTCAGTTGATTCTTGTGCATATTAAAATTTGAGAAATTGTTCTAAAGAGATAGTGCAAGTAGAGTTTAATTCTAAATGACATACAAGTGGTCAATGGGAGAGGTGAATAGGGAAAACAAGGAGAAGAAGAGAGAGTGCTTGTTTTTTTTTGTTTGTTTTTGTTTCAGAGAAGGCTTTTCTGGTTTATCTATGTCTTCTTTGGTTTTATCTTGTACTGCTGACACTCCAAGCAGAGTTACCTGTTTCAATTTCCAAACTGTCAGATTTATACACCACTTGTTGGGAAAGCCTTTGAAACTGGGGAAGAATTATTCTTGTCAGTGAAGCTTTGCTTTACCAATGGTCATTTCCTTCCTCCTCCTGAGGATCCTGGAGCTTTAGAAAAATGTTTCTAAATAAGAACAATGAAAGGCTTTGTTCAATAAAATGTTTAAATTCAGCAGAGAACTCTTTAAGTATGCAATCAACATGCAAATAATTTTCAGATTTATTTAAATTCTAAAACAATGGTGTTACACCAATAAAAATGATGAATTTTTAGTAGCATAGAACTGAACACCAATATCCTGAAACCAAGAGAGCAGTCAGGAATGACTAGAATGACTAGCAGCCTTGACAGATCAGGTGGAGGTCATTGTCCACAGGCTGATTGAAATAGAAGAGCAAGAGGTCATTTAGAGATGACATCGTGGAAACTGTCTTTCTCCCAGATTTTACTGTGCAAAAATTTTCCATTCATTCTCACTGAATTGCAATAAAATTTTTGAGACAGATTACTCTAATTGTGAATTCAAGTCTAAGATGCCTGAAGCAGTGGCATGTGCCTGTGCACGCCACAGGGAAATCTGCCAGGAAAAATAATTTATCTTCAAGTCAAATTTCACTGATTCATATTTTAACAAACTTCAACAAAACTAGGATATGCAGAGACCAAACTTAAGTGTTTTTTAACATCGGTAATGTTCACAAAAGCTTATATCATGTTACTTTCATGCATTATTGCCATTGTTTTGGTATTTTAATGGAATTAATGGTTTTCTAGAAAGAAAGTCTTATCCCCATTACCTGTAGGAAATAGGAGCTCACATTATTGTAGTATGACTTACAGCCTTCTTCCAGGATCCAATTTAGCCACAAGTTGAAGGTCTTGTGAATGTCGCCTGTGTAATGGAGTAGTGATATAAACCTCTACTTTTGTCTTCATGAAGTTACAGTGAAAACCTGTGGAGTGATTAGGAAAAATCTGTACATTCCGGAAGCTTTTTATTCCAGACTCTGCTGGTCTTTCTATGTTCCACATGGGGATGATTGGAGGCAGAATAGCTAAAGGCATCATCAATTCATGGACACATTGCCTGGTTTTTCATTTTTATTTCATTTTTAAATGACTTTATGTTAAATTTTATTGAATTTATTGGGGTGATGCTGGCTCACACAATCATACAGGTCTGGTGTACAACTCAACAAAACATCATCTACACACTGCATTGTGTGCCCATTGCCACAAGAAAAGTCTCTTCCCATCTCCATTTTCCCCCCCAATGCCCACTTCCATCTACTCCCCATGCTTCTTTTCCTTTCCTTCTGGCGATCACCACACTGTTGTCTGTGTCTGTGTAATATATATAATATATATCTGGTTTGTGTGACATCAGTGTAATCTGGCAGCCAAGGAGAGTGGGCTGGAATGAAATGTATATGCATGAACAATGATTGTTTCACTGTATTAGTCAGTGGGGGCAATAGCTGCCATTGAAAGAGCATGTGTACTGTGTGGCCATTGCATTAAAAATGACTGAGTGTGTAGAGCAACAAACTTGTATCAAATTTTGTGTTAAGCTGGAACATTCCACTGTGGCAACTATTCAGATGATTCAGAAGGGCACAGACATGGGCAACTGTTGACTGGCAGCTTCATCATGACAATGCACCTGCTCATGAATCACATCTTATCCAGAGTTTTTTTGTGAAACATCATACCACCCAGGTGACTCAGCCCTCCTACAGCCCAGATTTGGTGCCCCGTGAGTTCTAGCTTTTCCCCAAACTAAAATCACCTTTGAAAGGGAAGAGATTTCTGACCAATGATGAGATTCAGGAAAATACAATGGGGCAGCTGATGGCAATTGGGAGAACCCAAGGTGCCTACTTTGAAGGGGACTGAGGCATCATTGTCTTATGTACAGTGTTTCTTGTATCTTGTATCTTCAACAAATGCCTCTATTTTTCTTATCACACGGCTGGATATCTTCTGGATAGACTTCCTGGATATAATTTTTTTTTTGCTCAATCCCTTCACCTTCTTTCATCCAGCTCCCCAATCCCTTTCCCCTCTAACAGCTGTGTGTCTGTTCCATGTATCCATGTCTCTGTTTCTGTTTTATTTGTCAGGTTATTCTGTTCATTAGATTCCACACTTAAGTGTGATCACAAGGTGTTTGCTTGGCTTTGAGTCCTGTGTCTGCCACTTACTACTTGGATGGCTTTGGGCAAGTCTGTGAAGTCTGCGTGCCTCTGTTTGTTCACCTGTAAAATGAGGAGGATGACAATAGGATCTCCCTCCCAGGAGTGTGCCATGGATTAAATGAGTGTGTACAGAGCACTTAAAACAGTGCAAACTACATTTTAAGTGTTTGATATTATTGTCATCATTATAATAGTCAGGAGATGGTGACCATACCTTTTATTCTCTTCCCTCTGCCCCAGGAAAAATGGAGGACAAAAGCAAAATTTTGCATCTATAGCTTCAGAAGCTGCGTGGTGTGACAGAAAGGACATCGGTGTTGGAGTCACACTGACCTAGGTTCAGGTTCCCTCTCTTACTAGCTGTTTAGGGATATTATTTATGCTCTCTGAGCTCTAGTTTCCTCATTTGGACTTTTGGGATATTAAATGAATTAAAATGTTTAAAGCATGTAGCACCTACCTGGCTAGTTCGTCAAAATTGTCGCAAAATGTCATTTTCCCCTTTCTGCTATCACCTACACATTGCGTAACTCTTTTGTTTTGTTTTTTTTCTTCTTCTGACAAATAACCTTGTCACTCTCCAATATTATTTGCTCTTCAAACTTGTCCTTTATTTAGCTCTTTAAATCCTTCTCTTTTCTGGGCAGGCGTGCGTATCAATTCAACTGGGGAAATTAGATGGGATAGAAGTTAGATCTTCCAGTAGCAATCCCTTAATCCCTCTAGGGATGGAGGGTGTGTGTGTGTGTGTGTGTGGGGGGAGAGAGAGAGAGAGAGAGAGAGAGAGAGATGGATTTCAACTGTCCACACATTCAACCAAAATTCACTGAAGTCTCACTATTAAGTTGAAACTGTTAGGTTATAGGAACAAAAACCATAAATTAGGCCAGGTCCCTGCCCTGAAAGAATTTATATATTCTAGTGGAGAAAGACACATAAGTAGGTCGTTATAAAGCAATGCAGTGTGTATGAAGAGTGTGAAGGAAGCATTAGAGAGGGACAGTTAATTCATCTCTCAGAGGCACTAGTTGAGTCTTTAGAAGAACTGGGGCATCATGAGACTTTGAGGATGAGCAGGAGTTAGCCCCATGGGAAGGGGGAGAAAGAACAGGGAGATGGGTATTTTGAGTAGAGGGGTCGGAGCACCGAGGAGAAAACAGCTAAGTGGCAGCATGGTAAATGCAGGCTAGAGATGAGAGAGGAAACAGCTGAACTTGTAGGCAGATCAGGGAGAGCTAAGCGGGACAGGAGCTAGAAATACTCCTGGAAACCAGAACATAGGATGTTAGTCAGAATGACATGGCAGACTGAGATTTTAGAATTCTCTGAAAGCTTAAAGGCACGTCAGAGGGCTCGGAGGAAGGTGAGTCAAGGGATGATGAGGGCCTTGATCGGAGCAGTGGTAGGAAGGACAGAGAAGAGGGTGTTGTTAGTCAGGTTTTCTAGAGAAACAGAAACAGTAGTGTGTGTGTGTATCCCATACAGTCGCATGCCCGTTAACAGTGGGATGCTTTCTGGAAATGTGTCTTTCCGTGAATTCGTCCTTGTGTGAACATCACAGATGCACTTACAGAAGCCTAGATGGTACAGCCTACTATACACCTAGGCTGTATGGTAGAGGCCACTGCTTCTGGGCTACAAACCTGTGCATCATGTTACTGTACTGAACATGGTGGGCAGTTGTAACATGATGGTGACTATATGTGTCCCTAAACACAGGAAAGGTACAGTGAAAATACTGTATAACAGATGAAACATGGTACACCTCTAGAGGGCACTTACCATGAACGGAACTTGCAGGACTGGAAGTTGCCCTGGATGAGTCAGTGGGAAAGGGGCAGTGAATGTGAAGGCCTAGGACGTTACTGTACATTACTGTATGCTGTATAAACGTTGTATACTTAGGCTACATAAATTTGTAAAACCACAGGAGAGTAAATCAAACAAGAGGAAATGATGCAGTCAGGAGACACAGTAAATACAAGATGTATGAAGCACACTGTTTTACGGGAAACTTTTTTTTATGAGTACACTTATCCAATAACAGCAATTTATTATTATCATCAAGTATTATGCACTGCATATAATTGTGTTTGCTCTACTTTCATACAACTGGCAGTGCAGTAGGTTTGTTTACACCAGCACCACCCTGAACACGTGAGTGGTGCTTTGTGCTATGGCTTTACGACAGCTATGACCTTAAGACAGCGAGATGGCTATGACATCAGGATGGCTACGACGTCACTAGGTAATTAGGAATTTTTCAGCTCCATGGCAATTTTATGGGACCACCATCATATGAGAGGGGACCAAAAAACCCTGGAATTATCTTCTGGAGGGTGGACCCCTTGTAGTACAGGCTTCTGCCACAAGATGGGTGCTCTAGGGAGCCATCTGTGTCAGTGTACCAGATGGTGGTGTTGTGAGAGGCTGTGTTCGGCTTCAATGAAATTTTTTTGAAGATATTTTTAATGTGTTTGCCCATTTCATAATGAGTGATTTACAAGCTCACCTGCCCACACCGTGCTGAGTGTTCAGCAGTTTTTGACCAAAAATGGCATGACCCCCTTGCCCCACCCTCCCAATTCTCCTCATCTTGCCCCGAGATGGAAAAAGTCCTCAAAGGGAAACAGTTTGCGGATGTGGAAGAGGGGAAACAAAAAATGGCAGAAGCACCAAAGGCATCAAAATCCATGAGTTCAAAAGCGGTTTTGAGCAGGGGAAAAAACATGTGCTCACAAAAGCCGTTTGTACTGGTAACTGGAATGGTAAAAGGATGTGGAGTGGAGCCAAGAGACCCAGGTTGCAGCTGCATGCCCTCCTCCAGTCAGTGTGCTGAAATGCACCAAACCCCTAATTTCCCTGGCTTTGGTTTCTTCGTTTAGACAATGATAAGGTTGGCTTAGGTCAGGGGTCAGAAATACGAACACCTACCTGGGCAGGACAGGTGACATCAATGATCAAGTGTACTTAGTTTATGTCACTTAGTCTTTTCTTCACACTCCAAAAAACAATGTGTTGAGATTTCAGTCTCTCTTACAGATCATCAAGCTTTTCCTTGACATCCTTTCCACTTCCCAGTCATGGTTTTTCTCATGGTTTGTTTTCCTAATGGCAGCTGAAGTTAAATTCTTTTGTTACAGACACACTTTATTGGTTTATTAAACCCAGAAATCTTCTTTATGTTCTAGAAAAGTATGTCTCACTCACAATTTTTCTTGGAATATGTGGCTCTTTTTTTTTTTGGCCCATTTTCAAAATACATGGGTATAAGGATAAATCTTTCTTTTACATTCTACTAAAAGCAACAGTATTAATGGAATACCAGTTAGTCGGCACTCAGCCTTCAGGATGGGGAGTAATAGAGAGTGGTGGGGACTATGGCACATGGAGAGTATGTACTTTCTGCAGCAGGCAATTGGCCCTTAGCACCACTTGATGGTTCACTATGAGTCCAGTATGTAAGTGTCTTCTGAAAATTTTTCTAAAATGATTTTCTTATGAACATCTATTATTTTACATGGAATTATCCTGAATTGCAACTAAATTTAAATGTAAATAAGCATTAATAGTAACAACACTTAGTAGTCAATGGGTCAGGTCAAGCAAGATTAGATGCCCACAAAGGTTTGAGACTTCTGGGCCAAGTGATCTTAAAGTTCCCTTGACTTTAGAACTTTTTTTTAAACAAATGTTTAGGTACTTCTTACTATGCTCTGGACAGACTGTGAAGCACTTTACATGTCCTAACTCATTTAACCTTCACAGCGATGTTATGAAGTAGGTACTGTTATCTCTATTTTACAGATGAGAAACTGAGGCATAGAGTAGTTAAGTGACTTGCCTGATGTCACAGAGCAAATTAGTGGGCGAGACAGAATTCCAGCACGGCCCTCTGGCATCATTGCCCAGAATTCTCTTCCTTTACTCATAGAAAATTATATTTTCTATCTTTAAAAAATATCTTACTAACAAACATTACTTTATGAAATTTATTGTTGACAGTGAACATATTTATTTGGATGTGTCTGAAGTTAGGAATTTAGAATATTTTTATTTTGTAGGTGGGGAAAAGATGGGCTTATTAGGAAGTGGAGTATTTGCCTGGGTCTGAGCAACAGTGCCTACTTCAGTGAGATTGAAGAGAATGGGGTGCTGGTTAAACTCCTCCAATTAGATCTTGTGCGGAAGTAAGTGGTTGCCCTTTGATTGGCTGCTGATGGTCCTCAGAGGAAGTTTTGCTTTTTGGGCTGCCTCAGTGCCCAGCGAATGTTAATACAAATGGAAATTCGGCCATATATTTAAGCAATCTGTCACAGCAGAGAGATTTCCAGAGCTTTCTGGTTAAAGAGGTTTTTGAATGTATGTATGAGCAATATGTGGGCTGACTTTTTATTTCAGCAAATATAAAGATGTATTATCCCTTGAGGTTTGTTATTAACCTCAGTTTCACCTCCGTTAATATTTACTCCGCAGGTCAATAAATCTCGAAACTCACTTCAACAGAAGCCAATATCTCCAGATTATGAGTTATTAATCTCGACCCAACTGAAAAATTGTGTGAATATTTTTCTTTTACTAGAGAAAATGAGGACTTTTTGGTCTCATTTTTCTTGAGGCTCTTTTAAAAGGGAAAGTTAATTTTTATGTGAATCTTCAAATTGTCTTTTCGGATTTAGTGTTTGGGGTTGAGACTCTGAGTCTTTAATACGAGTTTTGGGAAGCTCTCTGTCCCATTAAAAGCACTGCAGAAAGGCAGGTTAACAAAGCTTCTTTTAACCCCTCCTGTGAAATACGGTTCTGCCTCAGCATCTGGAGTGGTACATGCAGGACCCTTGTGGGTACCAAAGTCTGCAATGCTCAAGTTTCTCATACAACATTACATAATATTTATATATAAACTATGTACATCCCTCCCTCATACTTTAACTCATCTCCAGATTACTTATATACCTCATACAATGTGAGTGCTATATAAATAGTTGTTATGCTATGTTGTTTAGGAAATAATGGCAAGGAAAAAAGTCTGTACATGTTTAGTACAGGTGCAGCCATCCTAGGCCTAACTATATAGTACATGTCAACAACAACATAAAATTTTATATATATTTACACATATTTGATTTGCAGTTGATTGAATTTGAATTCGCAGACAGATAAATTGTATATTGAAGGCTGACTGAACCCTGATCTCAGGGGGAGCTAAGAAAGGACTTTAGCCAAGTCACTGCTGCCTGTCTTTGTGAGATTTACTGATGTTGCTTGACTTGAGTCATAACAAATGCAGTGCATTTCTAGATCCTGGCTGTGAGTGCTGTGTGGTGGAGAAGACCAGCCATGCCCGGCCCATCTCAAGATGAAAACCAGCAAGTGGGAAAAGACATAGGTGAGTGCATTTGCTTTCCAACAGCATGGATGTTGGAATTGAAATGTGCAATAGAAGCATTCAGTTTTGCTGTTTCAATGGAATGTCTCTAGTCTAGTAATCTGTAGAACCATGCCTATAATGACCAAAAAATTCAAGGCAAAAGGAGATGAGCAAATCATGAAAGAAGTTAGAGATCATCTTACCTGATGGTTGCTGGTTGCTGCTCAGGGGCATGGAAAAATTCAGGATTTGGAAATAGCTGTGCAGGAAGAGAAGGGAAAGGGTCTTTCCAAAGGTTGTGCAGGGAAAAATTTTCCAAGATGTTTAGAGATGTTTGAAGGGGTAGTGGGACCAGGGACAAAGGTGTCAGTCGCTCAAGTGGTGGGGGACTCTGACCAGGCAGACAGACCCTCCAGAACCCTGTTTCTCCAAGTGTAGTCCCAGGAACTGATGAGAGTGCAGATGATCAGCACCATCCCAGAGCTATTGAATCAGAGCCTCTGGGGCTGGGGCCCAGCAGTCTGGTTGAACCAGCTCTCCAGGTGATGGTGAAACACACTCCAGTTTGGGAACTACTGCACGAGGGTACAGATTTTTCAGCCTGTCTGTACATTGCATTTCCCTGGTGAGTTTAAAGAACAGTGATGTCTGCTTTTACCTCCAGAGGTTCTGCTTTAATTGGTCTGGAGTATGACCTGGACATCAGGATGTTGTACAGCTTCCTCAATGATTTTAATGGACAGCCAGGGTTGAGAACTACTCGAGGGCAAGTTCCCATCCTAAATTACTTTTCCAGATCCAATTCTCTCTTTTTCATATAAAATATTTTATAAATCTTCCTTTACTAATTTGAAATGAAATTTATATGACTATTATTACTTATGCACATAGTTTTAACTGAAATATGAAGAAGAAATAATAGAAAAGTAATTTATGATAATATGCATTTTAAACGTCTTAAAAAGTGTGTCTGGGCACACTGACAATGAGGCCGGCAGATCCCGAGTTACTGTCAGTGTGACAGCTGCAAATGCAGAGTGATCCAGGTATGCTGAACTGACAACTCAAAAACTGGAGAAGACATTGTTGTGGGTGACATAACTTTATGAAAATAAAAGATCTTGGTAAAGTTTCTAACAAAATAATGAACAATTTTTTATTTCTCTGAGCCCTGGTTCAAAGCATGTACTTAAAGGGCAGTGACATATCATAGCGGGTGCCATGGTACCCCACTAAAATCCCCCTGCAGGACAAAAGTGCTTATTTCTCCAGCTGCTTGGGGTGCCAATGGCTGATGACCCTCAGCTGATAGGCCTCTTTGGGACTTACCTTCAGATGCAGAGTATCTGCATCTGCCCTTGCACCTGCCCTTGCACTGCCTTGCCCAAGATCTGTCCAAGGTTGTTGCCTTTTCAGGCCCAGACCCCATTCAATGGCTGGTCAAAGCTGGGTTATAACCAAGGTGGTTCTCCTGCCTTAATTCAGGACAACTCTGAAGGGCCATCTCAGCTCTAGAGCTCCCTTATTGGATTGGCTGAGACCTTTGCTGCAACTGCATCACAGTTCAGCTTCTCTCCTTGTCCTACTCTGCTCCCCTCATCCCCTCAGGGGCATTGATTCTGAGAAGCCCCACACTGGGATCCCCTGCTGCAATACCATCTCAGAGCCTACTCACTACCAGTGAACCAGCCAGTAATGCTGCCTTTGGAGAAAACCTGAGTCCTTTGCTAGTCACCTGGATACGGTTATCTAAAAAGAGTCTCATTTAGTGTTTTATCCCATCCAGAGAATAGCTTCACTGAGATAGACAAGGATCAAACCAACAATGCATTTGTGATGCAGACACTGGCCCAGATGTCCATGGCGTTATGGATGAGATATGAGACAAATTCACATGGACTACCGAGTCCTGTGGAGGAAAAGGGATGGCTCAGCTACCTTCTCAATGGGAGAGTGCCTCAGACTGGCCTGGCCACTCTCTCAAGAGGAGAGCGCCCTGATCCTTGCCTTCACAGGTTTTTTATTGGCTTTTAAATTGCATAGGAATACAGGTAAAGTTCATTAATCATTGTCAGGTGATAAGGATCAAACAATAGATAGCATACAAAGAACTACGAGGACTTATTCTGAGTCAGGGTCTGTTACTAAAGGGCTACAAAACTTTGGAAAACAAACTCATTTCCTACTTGGACCTTTATCATTTAATTGAGAGCATTCTCATGTGAAAATGTGGAGCAGGTTTCATAGGAGTTTATGTATTCTTTCTCAGGCCTGATCACTCAGGGAATCCTGCACTTTCCAGCACAGGGCTGCACCGCCTTCTGTCATTATTTCAGGATTAAGTCAGGCAGAGGAGGCAAGATAGCCAAGAAATTAGGAGACTTCTTGAAGGCAGAATGAGGACTCAGGCTTTGTCAGAGCCAAGGGGCGAGGGTCCATCACCCACTTTCTCCATAGCCCCCCCAAGTCCTTCCCTAGGGCCTCCACGTGATCATGCCTGTCTTAGGTTGTTCCTCCCTTGGGGAATCTTACCCATCCTTGGCTAACTGATCAAGCATTGGGGGCCAGTTATGGAAAAAGGAGCAGAAGTGGCGCTCCTGCCAGGGAGTTAAGCTTTGTCTCCTTAGTGGCTTATGGTCCGAAGGTTGCTCATTCAGCCTTAGCCATGGGGGGTTACAGCTCCTGAAACCAGGCAGGGCGGTTCCCAACACATTTGATGGAGTGACTTCTATGAGCACAAAGCAGGCTGGTAGAGGAGAAGGTGAGGCTTAGGTAGTGGAGGAGTGGGGCTGGTGCTGCAGTTGTAAGTGCTCAGAATAAGTCCCTGGGACTGATCTGGTGGAGACAGGCTTGAATTCAGAGGCAGGGCAGCCTCAAGCAAAAATGTAAACTAGGCAACATTTGTTTTACTTTTCCACAGTGTCTTTTTCTCTCCATGGAGTCTGTAGCTATTAGAACCTACTCTCTGGAAAAGATCTGATAAGCTATTTACCCCTTAGTGTGAATCTAAGTCAACAGCTTTTGTTTTTTCTCTCCCAGAGATATTTTTGCATTTTAAGTATTTGTATGGAATAAAAACTGTGGTCCTTTGAGTCAGGGAAAAGGGAGTCTTTCCTCTTCCCAACCACTCAAAATCAAAATAGGGAGATTTTTAGGGTCATGAAAGGATAAGAATAGGGAACCCTAGCAGGAAAGTCTAATGAGTACTTTAGGGATGGGTCACCTATGAATTTTACTGTGTTGGTCCATTTAGTTTTTTCCAGAAAATAAGACACATTTTTCACTTTCACCAATAACTTTATTGATTTGGATATTTTGAATATGTCAGTGATCTCCCATGTGGTATAACATTGATTGTTCCCAATTAATGTCTCGATTTGATTGCTATCAACTTCAGCTGATCTACCCTACCATGGACCATCATTCAGTGAGAAACCTCCAGCATGAGACTTCGTAAACCATTTTTGACATGTTCTGTCAGTCACAGCACCTTCTCCATACACTGCTCAAATCTTTTTAATGTTTCAGTTGCATTTTTACCTTTCTTCAAATAATAAAGCATGCCATGCTGAAAATGTTGTTTATTTTCTTCCATCTTCAATATTAAAATGGCTGCACAAAAATTCACCAATTTTGGTAAGTTTTTAAAAAAATGCACCCTGATATGACAGCTGTCACAGTGCAGTCTAACAAAATGGTTTCGAATGAAGTTAAAGACAACTAAGCACTTCTAGAGCCATCTTACAGAAAATACCAAATGAATTTTTTGTCCAACCCAGTATTTTCCCATCCTTTGGGAACTTGAGTTACATGTATAGAGTTACAAAGCAGAGCCTTATAGTTTTAGTTTTAAAGAGAATAACTTTGGAAATTTTCTGGAAGTCTGAACACATTCTTACAATGAATGTTGTTTTTGAGAAGATACTATACAAATGTGAGAAACATCCATAAATTTTATTTATTTATAAAGTCTTTACCAGAAAATATGTAGTTTGGATCCAGTAATTTTATATCAGTGGTCTTCAATTTTTTTTCATGGAGAAGATCATTATTCTAATTCCTCTCATGAGATTCTTTCTTACCCTCATGTTTGATCATTTTAATGACATAAGAGAAATGAAAGAATGAAAGCAATGAGAACAACATTACGAAGCCTCTGTAAAGGATTATGTCCTTTGTGGAGTTCTGTAATTCTCCCCTCCCTCCCTCCCTCCCTCCCTCCCTCCCTCTTCCCTCCCTTCCCACAAACATTGTCCATCCATCTGTGTGAGATCCCAGCCTAGGTTCAGACACAGAATAAGGAGAACTGGCTTATGCCTGTGAGTACTTCCAGGGTAGCAACATTCTTCTTCAAATGCTGACCTCTCAGAGCCAGACTTTATTTATGACTCATGTTAGTTACGTCTTTGGTCATAAATTAACCATGACTTTTTGTCTTAAGTGCAGTGTGCGTGTGTGTGAAAGCCCTCCTCGAGCTGTTGGCTGGGGCAGTGTTTGCATAACGTATTGACGGAGCATGTTCAAACAATGCCTAGGCAGATCATTAATACCAGGTATAGTTACTGAAATGAAGCCCCTGAGAATTTCTTTTCTTTGTAACCTAAATTGCCAATTTCTGAGATTCTCCTGAAAGTAAATAGCTGGTTTTCTTTTTACCTCTCTTTTGAAATGGTTTCAGCCATTCAAATACTTAGAAGTGATTTGACTAAGCTTTCTGAACCATAAATGCAATATTTTCTAATGAAAATGATGCAAAATCTAAGGAAAAAATTCCAATAGGAAACCAAGGTTTGCTGGCACAATGTTCTTTATCAATAAGCAATTTAATAGGGTTGTTATTGAATGTGATAGTTCTATGACAAGTGCAAGGTGTGTGGTTAATGCAGTTACAGAAAAATTTTCCTGCTGGATTCATAGGAAATGTCATCTCTCTGGGCCTTAGTTTCCTCACCTATAAAATGAGTTGGGTTGCAATTTTAAAAAGGTAAAGGAAATTGGCACTCTATTTCCAGACAGGGGCTTTGGGGATGCCAGCACAATTTTTTTCATCATCTGCATGCTGATTTTACAGGTCAATTAAGTCTATAAATGTTTTTTGAGCTATCTTATGTGAAGTTATCTGTTTGTTTACATACCATATTTTGCCATGTATAATGCACACCCACGTTTTTGGCCCAAACTTTCAGGAAAAAGAATTTTTGTTTTAATTTTTGAATTCAATTATTTGTTTATTTATATTTAGAAAAAAAACAATTATCATGTTCCAGTGCATTATTTTACATATGAATACCATTATTGCTTTCTAGAGTTGCACTTTTAATGTGTACATAAAATGCTTTTATGTATAAGCATAAATAAAAGAATTAAAAACATTTATATAGATACAGAATTAGTACTACCCATGTATAATGTACATTCTTATTTTTCCTTCAAGAATTTGGGCCAAAAACTTGTATCATACATGGCAAAATATGGTAGTTAGTAAAAGAGCTAAAAAGTGAACACCTAAAATAATGAAGACAATTTCGAAGCAGAACAAGGCACCCTGTCAGATATCAAGATTTGTAAAGCTATAGTAAATAAGACAGTGTGATAGTGATGTGCAGAGGGATGGTAATCCAAAGGAGAGCCTGCATACATGCTCAAAAACACTCACCTGTGTGTGTAAATTTGGTAAGTGAGAAGGAAAACATTACAAATCAGTGCAGAAAGCATGGGCTTTCAGTAAATAGTGTTGGGAGAATTGGTTTTCCATTAAAAAATATAAAATTAGTTCCTGACTTCACATCAGTCACAAAAACCAGGACAAATTAAAAGCTACATGTGAAAAAATATGTTTACAGAATATCTTTATGGCTTTGGAACGTAGGAAGGAATTCTCAAAATTCTAAAACTCAGAAAAAGAAAAACAGTTTAATTATAGCATGTTAAAATTAAGATACCCTGTATACTAAATGAAATACTGAATGAGAAACGCAGACTGGGAGAAAATGTTTCCAAAAGATATAACAGGAAAAAGATTAATTTGTAACTTTTAGAAGTGTTCATGTGAATCAATAAGAACACCCCCAAATAAGTGAATAAAATGTATTCAAAGGAGCAATACCAGGTATGAAAAGATATTCAATGTACAGTTATTGGAGGAAAGCACATTTAAACAGGGCACAGTTTTGAAGCCTTCCCATTGCTGGCACGTAAAAATCTGAGATTTTAAACTGTTGGGGAGAATGCATGGAAATGAGATGTGGCATGCGCTGCCGCTGGGAGTGTAAGCAGCTCCAACTACTTTGAAGAGCAATTTGATAACGTCTAATAACTGAGCAATTTCACTTCTGTAGTCTAGCCACGCTGTAAAAAAAGTGGATCCTGGACCGGAGCATTGGTATCACCTGGGAGCTTGTTAGACCAGTAGAATCTCAGATCTTCCCAGAGTCCTTCTGACTGTAAATTTTAACAAGAGCCTCAGGTGCATTAGAGGCACATGCAAGGTTATAGAAGTGCTGATCTGGAGGATTTATCACACGGGTGCACAGGGGACGCTTACGAGATTCGTCACCAAAGCATTGCCTGATTGAGAGAAAAATGGGTAGTAACAAATTTATGATATTTCAGGAGATACTAAAATGGAAAAAATTAATTGATGTATGTTCCTTTAATGAAGTACTGTATATGAAATCCTGTATAGCAGGGGTTGACCGCTGTGACCTGTGGGCCATATCTGGCCCACCAAGTGTTTTGCAAATAAAGTTTTATTGGAGCATAACCATGTCCACTCATTTCCATAGTATTCATGGCTGCTTCCATATGACAAGGTTAGTAACCTCGGCTTCCATAAGCCGAGGTTAGTAGTTGTGACAGACACTTGTATGGACTACAAAGTCTAGAATATTTGGCCCGTTGCTATCTAATCCTTTCCAGAAGAGGTATACTGACTCTGTTTTACAGAACTAAAGCTAAATGAACCAGGGTGAATATATCACAAAAACTTAATGTTGAGAGGAAATATTAATATATCCATTCTATTTTCCCTGTGGCATTTCAGAGCATGTAACAGCAAAGACATACAGGTGTAATGACAAAACAGCACAATATTCTTTATACATGAGCATATGTATACTAAAAGAATAATGCATGGATATATAGAAAAAGTATAAAAACATGTTCAGCCAACCTAGAAGCTCTCCAGGCCTCATACTTTTGGAATTCTTACGGAGGCTTCACCAGTTAGGCACGACCAATTATTAATTCAACCTCCAGGCCCTTTCCCCTTCTGGGAGCATGAGGGTCAGGGATGAAAATTCCAAACTTATCATGGCTTGGTCTTTCTGGTGACCAGCTTCCGTCCTGTAGCTATCTAGGAGCCACCAAGATTCAACTCACTAGAACAAAAGACTCTCTTATCACCCAGGAAATTTCTAAGGATTTAGGAGCTCTGTGTCAGGAACCTGAATCAAAGACCAAATATTACAACAAAAGATGCTGTAAGGTTTTTGCTACTTAGGAAATTATGAGGGCTTTCAGAGCTCTGTCCTAGGAACCAGAAAAAAAAATATTTTCCACACCATTTTTAAATATCATGGTTTCTTACATTTTATATGAACATTGAGATTTTAATAATACTTAAAAATTCAAATTTATATAAAATGAACTAGTTTCATAGCATTCATTTGAGGACATTAAGAAGAGATTTAGCCCAACTTGTACAGCAGATAATGCTTGCTGTCCTCTGATCCCTATTCTCCCCTTTTCTCTCCAAGTATTAGAAGTTCTGACTTTTTTAGCTTGACATTTGGTTGGTTATTCAAAACAAAGATGTTATTTCCCAGCTTCTCTTGCACCTAGAAGTTACTATACGACTAAGTTTGGGCTGATAGCATATGAATAGAAATGGTGTGTTCAATTTTCAGATTAGGTCTATCTTTTTCCTTTCTTCCATCCTGCTTTTAGGATCATGGCCTTGACAGTAGCTATTTTGATCCAATTAGATAAAGGCAATGTCATGGGGATGGTGGAGCAAGAAGACAGAAGGAGCCTGGGTCCCCCATGATGACCTGTAGCTGAGCTGCCCAACAGCCCTGCACTGCCCACTTCCAATGCTACATAAAAAGAGAAACAGTGTCAGTGGTTATGTTTAGCCACTGTTATTTGGGATCTCTAGCTCTGCAACCTGTATTTTAATTAATGAGAGTAGCTGAAATATTCATGTCTCAAGGGTGTAGACAGCTACAAAGGGCATTTGCTTGGGAAAGCGTGGCTTAGCAAGAAAAGGAATGGACTTTGGTTTGGCATCAGACAACCTGGTTTTGAACTCTAGCTTCTCCATCTACCAGCTGCCTGACCTTGACAAAGTCATTCAAAGTCTTTGATATTCGGAATTTATCTACTAAGCAGTCTCAAACAAAACAGAGGTAAAATATCTAACCATAGACATTTATGGAGGTAATGAATATAAAGTCCTACAACGAAGCAGGCACACAATAAATATTAGGTCTTTCCCCTACCACTTCCTTCATATATTGCCAACTGTCTGCTCTAGTTCTTTACTTACAAGTCTACTGGGTATTTCAAACTTGACATTTTCAAACTGAACTTTCCTGTCCTCACAAATCTGTTGCACCATAGAATTCTTTATCTCAATGTATAGTAATTCCACCTTCCATTTGCTCAAAGTCAAAACTTCTGAGAGCCATCCTCGATGCCTCTCTTCTTTTCATAACTTGTATTTAATTTGTCAGAAAATCCCATTGTTTCAACCTCCAAAGTGGATCCAGAGTCTAACCTCCTCACCACATCCACTGGAACCACCCTGGTCTCAGTCACCCAAGCAACCCAAGTTAAGAATTTCGTAGGTATAGTCCTAGTAACAAGGGCTGTATAGATGTTTATCAATTAGAATTTAAGGAATTTGTTACATAGTGGTTTTAGTTAAATTGTCTCTCTACCTGTATTTGAGTGTCTGAGAATTGTGCACCATAGTTTTGCCTTATAATGTAATTTGCAACACTTTGCAAATGCTCTGCTTTGCTGAAACATGAGCGGACACTAAGTGGGATAGATTTTTTATTGCACTCTTGGCACACCCTGCACTTTGTAAATTAATTAGTCTGTTTTTCAGTTCTGTTTTTAAGAAGTAATTGTTTGCAGCTGTCTGCTTACAGCTCTTCTCTCCCTTCTGGAGGCTTCGTTTTGATGCTTTGAAAAAATGAAGCTGGCTGGGAAGAGGGCAGCTTCTGTATTCTGCCGTTTATCCAACCAAAAGAGATTTCTAAAAGAATCAGAGGGAGGCACTCTTTTGTGATGAGAATGGAAGATTAGTTATCTCTCCTTTTACTTTTTACTCCAGAAAGAAGAGCCATTCTGGGCAAGTCACGTTATATCACCTCTGGAGTCTCAACCCCTAATCAAGTAAATTTAAACAATCTCTTAAATAAATCACCAAGATTCTCCTTGCTTTCCTTGGTCAGAGTCAAATCCTGGTGCAACTCATTAGAAATACCCTACATAATTCATCTAATGCATCCAGTGGTTTGAGCCGTCACTTTCAAGTTTTGTTAATTTTTGGCTTCTCTTCATCACTGATCAGTTCATTTCTGTTTTCTCATTTAGTTCCCCTCCAGGAAAGACAAATGTTTCTGTATCATTGATGAAGTTAATTTCTAGGAGGGAACTTCGGAAAACATCGGGGCATGTAATTTTGCATAAGAGTGAAAGGTGGCGGAAGCAAAAGCAATGCTAAAGCCAACTCTGAGATGCTCTCTGGGGAGGCTGCAGCCGTTTGGCAGCAAAAAGGCGCCACCACCGTGTCCTCCAGACTTCTGAGAGAGGAGAGCGTTAACTGCCTTCCCTGAAAATGCTTTGCGCCCAACTCCAAGTAATACATGTCCTTTTAGAAGCACCTCTTAAAATAAAAGAACAGAATTATCCACAATATAAGTCTCTTAAAAGAGCAAGGACCGTACAACCAAATAGATTTGAGTCTTGGGCAAGATTATTTCACCTCTCTGAGCCTCCATTTTCTGATGTTCTATTTAGAACAATGCTAACCAATTCATTGTTACTCTCAGTATTAAGGTGATGATATATATATACAGGGTGTGGCACAAATAACACCCCTTTTTACTAAAAAATTTTTTATTACAAAATCATAAGCATGTAATTCTGTGACATAACCATGTCAAATTCAAGCACACCATAGGACATTTTAGGTGAAATGTTCAAATTAAAACTAAATTATTACACCCATATTATTACCCTACCAACCACACTCAGGCAGGTTATTTCTGCTGTGCCCTGTTTAAAGTAACTATAGCATAATAAGTTTTCAACAAACATTAATGACCTCCAAAGGTATGAGTATATTTTAGGTAGAAGTATTATATTCCACAGATATTATAAGAATGACCCTCCAGAATTGTTCAAATTGGAAAATATACTGTAAGAGTATATGAATCACATATGTACAATTTAAAGAAGAGAAGCAAAATGAACAAATATAACGTATACTTTTGTGTCTAGCTTCTTTCAGTCAATATAGTGCCTTTTTAAAAATCCTCACCTGAGGACATTTTTTTCATTGCATTTAGAGAGAGAGAGGAAGGGAGAAAGAGAAACATCGATGTGAGAGAGAAGCACCAATGGGTTGCCTCCCATAGGCATCCAGACCAGGATGTTATGCATCTGGACCTGGGATTGCACAAACCCACACCTCACCTGCACTGGGGAGCAAACCTGCAACCTCAGTATGTGCCCTGAGTGGGGACGGAACCCACAACTTTCAGTTACGGGAGGACGCTCCAGCCAACTGAGCCACACCAGCCAGGGCAAGTTAGCATTTTTTTTTTTAAATTGATTTATATTGTTGTGTGTATTTAGTATATCATTCAGTTCTCCTTTTCCTTTCTCTACTCCTTCGACACTTGATTCATTCTGGCAAGACTTTCATGACATTAAACATTGTTAATGTCTTGCCTAGTCTTTATCTTCCAAGACAGAAGATCTTATTCTGTTACTAGCCTTACTTTAGGATAACAAGAGGGTTATTAATCATTATCCTTACTTTAGAATAATGAGAGGTTGTATTAATCCTGGATTAATACAACTCTTTTCTTGGGTATTCTGCTTTCGCAAAGCTTTTCTGAGTTGAATGAATAGGAATGAATGTGGGGTCTGAGGATAAGAATGCCGAAGCTGTGCTTTTTTCCAAATCTTTTGAAGTGCTGCCCAGAAGTTGTTATTATATTCAATAGAACCAATTTGTTTTGTTTGTTTTTGCCTGCATGATTAGTTTTTTAATCATAATAACAGGTGTCATAGTTCTAAAAGTCAAATAGTGCCGCCACAATGTTTATTATAAAAGTAGCAGAAGCTAATTTAGTAAGCTGCTTTACTTTCTCTCCAGGAGTCCCATTCTCCATAGGAATCTGATCTTAATTCTTTTTTGCTCTTTCTCTTCATACTTACCTCTGGTTTTCTGAATCATATGCTTAAATTGCTATTTTTAACTTCATTAATTGTATCTTTTTCCTTTTATTTTCTAAGCATTCCTCACACATCTCCCTAATATGGCTGTATCACAATTTCTGGTTAAATTAATATTTCATATTATTATAGCACAAATATTATTAACAGGCTAACTGTCATTTATTTTTTATTCTGAATTATATATCCTTCTTATACAAATTTTCAGGTTTTTTAAAGGAAGTCCAAGCTGTTCTCATTTTGTTGCTTGCAAAGTAGCCTATAGCATGAACTAATGTTTTCTGAGAATGACTTAAAAAGGCTCTCTTGGGAGGCCCATGTTCATCAGTTCTAATGCCTTTATTTAATTTCATTCATCCTGGAGCACTGTGCTATCCTCCCACAGTCTGGGCTGGTTGCTCTGTAGGTCTGTTGCAGAGCTGATGGCCAGAGACCTCCCTAATCATTATCCTGAGGAGTTCCTGTACTTACCCTCTGTGTTGGATCTTGCGTTTCTCCAGTCTCATATTTTCCCCATTCCTAGTTTACTCCCTCCTTTCAGTAGACAACATGTTCTAACAGTTTTCTGTGAAAGGGTTCATGGGAGGTAAACATTTTATCACTTCACTTCTGAAAATAAATATTCTATCCTCACATTTGATTGATAGTTTGGCTGAGTATAAAATTCTAGGTTGAGTATTATTTTTTCTCAGCTTATATTAGACATTTTTCCTTTGAATTTTGTATTCCATCTTCTAGTATTTTTTTGAGAAATTTTTTTCCTAGAAGTTTTAGCTTGCCTCTCTGGTGTTCTCATATTTAATGATAATGTAACTTGTGTGAACTTTTTCATTTATTTTACTGGACATTCAGTGAGCTCTTCAAAGGAAATATATTTTTCAGAGGAGAGAATACTTCTAATTATTATTTTTAACTTCAATTTTCTCTGATAACTCTTTCTTAAATAATTTTTACTGGGATATTAAGCTCTCTGGACTGACTATCTTGTTTCTAACCTTTTCTGTTGTTCTATTTCTTAAACTTTTTGCTTTCATTTTATGTGAGATCTCTTCAACTGTATCTTTCAATTCACTACCTCATTTTTCGTGGCTATTATACTTTAAATTTCAAACAGCTCTTTTTTTTTCTTTTATATAGAAATATGTTCTTGATTTATGGGTGAAAGATCTTCTAACTTTCTGAAAACATTATTTTTTGAGGTTTGCTTCTGCCCTCAGCATGTCAATCCTGTTTCTTTTTCATTGATTTATTCATATTGTGTGTGCGTGTGTGTGTATGTGTGTGTGATTGTTAATTGTCTAACAGAAATTCACTGTATCCTTCTTCCATAGAACAAGTTTATTCAGGAGAGATATGTACCCTGATGAAAGACTACAGTTACTTGCCTCCCTTGTAGCTAGATGTGTGAGTATGTTCTGGGCAATGAAGGTAAGTAGAAGTACTTCAGAGGGCTTCTAGAGAAGATGCCTAAAAAGAGTCAACTCAACTGGGAGGTTTGTTCTTTTGCCCTTTTGCCCTTTGCCTCCCTACTGCTTGGGATTGACCATAATGTCTGGAGCTCTAGCAGCCATCTTGGACCATGAGGTTAGTTGAGGTCAGAAGCTGGGTGCTAGCACAATGAAACAGCTTTCTGTTATTGTCAGAAGGTGCCTATATCCCAGGATGGAATGCTTACTTTCAGACTTCTTTTACATAAAAATGATATTAATTCCTCTTATACTTAAGGCATTGTTCTTTCTGGCTAATTGTTACATGCAGCTTATTGCAGTCTCAGTCTTTGATGTCGAGAGCTTGATTGATGTGATTATACATATCAGGTGATCCTTGGAGGTCTAATCATATTTTTTATGAAGTACTAAAAAGATGATTGGAAGCTCTGCATATATGAGTAAGACTCATCTAAACTTTGTGTTTCACTGAAGACAATTTAGGGCGTAAGCTGGTCTTTTCATGGGGAAATCTATAGATCTTTCTCTTATACTAGTTAGTACTTATGAGAAATATTTTTTTAGTTACCTGCCTAATGTTTATGAGCCTGTATACTACCATGCAGTGAGCAAGTAGAGGAAGGAAGATGGGGGCCTGCCAGTTAGGTAGATGTTCCCTTGATTCTCTGTTTTCAATATAATTCTCACCTTATAGGAACTAGAGCTACCTTTGTTCAATTTCTTAAAAAAATGAAACATTTTCATCTTTTTCCTGGGCAGGAGAATAATTGTCATTTAGTGGTTATGGATATAGGAGAAGGGATCTGGGTGTCTAAGTACTCCTTATATCAACTTTATACAAATCTTTCTGTTTTTTTGCCCTACCTTTCCCCTGGTAGCTCCAGTTTCTGAGTGTTTCCAGGTTCCACAGTCTGAATCCCTTTGCATATTACTAGCATCCTTCTCTGTAGATCTTTAGCATGTTGTGTCTCTTTTCTTCCTTGTTACTTTTCACCTGTTTCCTTTTCCATCTTCTTCTAAAATTGTCTTTCCCATTTTCTTTGTCTTCATGGGTGTGCCCCTCTTTTTAATTATTATAGTTAACTAGCTATAGAGATACTATTGATGCTGTTTCATGGAAGAACACCATTTTTTTCTGAAACATTTTATTAGACTTGTGTCAACACTAAATCTCACCTGACACTTTTTAGCTCTTAGTCTTATGGAATCTTTCTTCAGCTCCCTTATATTTGTTATTTATTACTGAGAATGCCTTAGTGTTACCTCTAGATGCAAAGATTTTCCTGTGAAATGCTTCTTCCTTGGGCAATATAAAATCTGACAGGGACTTGGAGACATAACGATTAACACTCATCAATCCAGGGAAGATCTCTTTTTCTTTGACTAAATCATAGTATCATTACTGAGCTTTGGAATCTAGTCCTGAGGTCCTTATCTTTTTGCACTACTTTTCCAGTTTCCTGGTCTCTTCTTCTCTTTTAGCTCTCTCAGTACTTACCTTCTGGTTCAAAGTACAAGGACTTCTGAGGGTGGAGCACAGACCCATCTCCTGTTTGTACCACCTATCACTGAAGCAGCTTGGTTTCATGAGGCTGCCCTAGGCCCACCTATCTTGATAACTTCCTAGCCACCTCTGAATCTACCATTAAGGGGTAGATTCTTGGATTCCCTATGAGAGTTGCTTTAAACAAAGCAAAATAAAAAGAAGCTATAAATCTTATTCTCTTCATTCTTATTTTTTGGACTCAGCTGGACCCTTAAAGATCCCTTGCATCTAAGTTCTTCATATCCTTCTTCTACCTAGCATCGTACTTTCTAATGGGCTATGCTGTTATAGAAACATCATCCCCTGTTCATGTTCCATGGTATAAAAGCTGTGTTCTTAGTCTTCCAGGCAGTTGCTCCTTAGAAACCACAAATTCACTCCTGTCTTAACAAACTTGACTTCTGCTGATAGAAAGAATTGTTTTGCCAGTGGATATGTACATATCCATTTAGCATACTAATAGATTTCTTTATTGTTGTCTGTGTCTTCATATCTAAGGGCAATGCTGATAGAGAGTCACCCCCTTTGACAATGGAAGAAAGTAATGGGTAAAAGAAGCGTGACAGGCTCTATCGGTTAACTGATACAACTCCTGGTACTATACAGCAATAATCACTTACTTAGTTCACAAATATACCAGTTGGCTAAGAGTGAACTACCCAGGTTGATCTTGGCTGGTGGTGGCCCTGCTCCAGGTGTTGCTGCCCCTTTTCCTGGGAGCAGGTCACTAATATAAGCATGTTCTTTTCAGGGCTATGACAAAGGAACAAGACAGCAAGCCCAATAATGCATGTATTTTTCAAGCTGTTACTTGCACCATATCTGCTAATTTCTCATTGACCAAGGCACATTAGGTGGTGAAGTGCAGAATCAAGTGTACAATCTATCTTCTGAAGTGAGGAAGGAAAGGCAGAGTTTAAATAAGTCTAAATATTTCTGAAGTTTGTGTTTTGCTGCAATACCACTGAATGCAACTCATTTCGAGATTTTAGAAGCAAATAATTTGAAAGAAAAGACAGCTTAATAGACCTCAGCAAAAATTTAACAGCCTTGTCTGAAATCCCTAAAGTCATTACTAGTGGCTTAACTGCTAAGAAAGTTAAAAAGTGACAGGAGGAAAGAAAAGTTCCTTCCCCACTCTTTTACCCCCCTCCAATACAAAACAATCCACAAAGATAAAATTCACTAAAACTTTGTTTAATGATCCAGGAGTCTGATGTGAGAGAATGTTCCATAATTTATAAGCCAATGCTTGTTTAGCCAAATTAGGTCTTTAATTCTTGCATATTATAGCAAGTATAAAATACAATTACATGTTACATAGGAAACAAACCCATAAAACAAAATGAAGCAATCAATACAGCTCATTCCCCATAGAATTCTGTTTGGTATTTTAATGAGCCGAACTCCAAAACTAAGAATCAATATCCATTATGATCCTTTTAGCGAGGACTGATGGTCACATCTTATTACAATGAGTCTTATCAACAGAAAGTTCCTCTAGCCTGTTTCTCTGAGGCCTAGGCAGCAGCTCATGAAGACAGTGTTTGACACTGTCATTATAGTGACATTTGCTACTACAAATAATTTAGTAGGTACACATTTGTATATGTCAAAATCTTCTGTTTTGATAAAGGGAAAGGATGAAGTTGCTATAAAGAAAGGCTCAGCTCTGTGACTCACAAAATCAGGGCCTCTCCCTCACAGGGCAATATGAAAGCAACATTAGCCCTAGTGTTCAAAAGCAACAGTGATGTTGGAACAGTGAACTTGGAAAGCTAAACTTGGAAAGGCAGGATATTTTACTAGGGAATAAAAATAGCAAAGATGCAGGTATCAAATTACTACGATAAAAAACCAGGAAACTCTCTTGTGATCCTTCTGTTTGAGAGGAAGAGGCATGGAGAAAGGGAAAGAGGGAAGGAAAATAAAGCAAAGGAAGAAAGGAAAGGAAGGGAAGGAGGGAGAAAAGGAGGAAGGAAGAGAGGAAGAAAAGAAGGAAGGAAGAGAAGGAAGAAGGAATGATAAAGAGAAGAGAGGGCAAAGAATGACTAGGAACCTACAATTTATTTTTGTCTTCTAGAGGGAGATCTGACTGAAGAGTCAGGGATCTGGTCAATGAACCTGGACTTATTTGTGCCTCGGAAAATAAAAACTAACCTTTTTTTTTTCAGCACTTGCTAAGTGCTCAAGTTCTACAACTTTGTAGCGACGGAAATGTCTCTTCTATACTATTCAATATGGTAGCCATAGTCACACATGGCTGTCAAGCACCTGAAATGTGATTAGTGCAACCAAGAAACTGAATTTTAATTTTATTGAATTTTAATGGAAATAGCCACATGTGACTGGTGGCTATCCTGTTAGACACACAACTTTATATTGAGACATTATGTATACTAGTTCCTTTAATCCTCATGATAACTATTATCATCTCCATTCTGCAGACAGGAAAGTGAGCCACAGAAAAACTGACAATTCACCCGAGAGCACACAGCTAGTAAGCCTCAGAGCCAGGAATCTTAGTCATTATTCTTTATATTGGTCTTCAGTTCTAAACGAGGCAGATTCTGCAGGAAGAGACAATATCTTGTTTTACAATGACCAAAGTAGAGCCGACAGACGTGTACATCATCTTTGGAATTTGAACAGACAAAGCCATGGAGGTCCTAGGATACATTCACAGAAAGCGCCTTGGAAGATCCACCTGCCACTGGCTTCAGTATGATCCAAACCGGCCACTTTGAGTGGATTGGGTACGGCTTTTCCCCAGCGTGCTTCTTATAATACTAGTCTTGCAAGAATGAAAAGAGGGTGGTGGAGGGATGGGAAATAAGTGGTTAAAAACATTCAAGGAAAACTACATGTTATATCACTCTCTTTGGGGCACATATGCATGCAATCATCGTAAAGATTCTGATTCAAAATTTTTTTGGCCTTTATCTAGTGTTTTTCTCATTGGACCACTAAAATATTTTGTGGGTGGGTGGATAATATAGTGATTGGCTGAACATACATAGGGAAAGGATGAATATTAGTAACTGAATTCTGCCCTAGATCTGTGGGGAAACAGATATGTAAGATGTTCAAGAATATATATATTCTCAGACCTTTATGCTTGGACTGGAACTACTGCACCACTGGCTTTCCTGGTCTCCATGTTGCTTGACAACAACTGTAACCACAGAAGCCAAATTCTTATCATAAAGCCCTTGGCTCCTATGAATACAGATGCTGAGAAGTCCCAAGATCAGCTTACAGACCCAAAGCAGCCAGTTCTGTAGTTCCAGACCATGTGCATAGGCCTGAGAACCATAGTGTATGTTCCAGTCTGAGGGCAGGAGAAGATGGACATCACAACCCAGTCAGGCAGGAGGAGTTCCCTTGTACTCAGCTTCTTTGTTCTATTCAGGTCTTCAGCTGATTGGATGGGGCCCACCCACATTAGGGAGGGCAATCTGCTTTACTCAGTCTACTGATTTAGATGTTAAACTTATCTAGGAACAGCCTCACAGATACATTCAGAATAAAGTTTGGCCAAATGTCTGTGCACCTCATGGCTCAGTCAAGTTAACATATAAAATTAACCAGCACACATGAAGTAGACGTATTTTTAAGCAGTATAGAAGTTGCATTTTCTTCAACCTCCAGCCCTTTTGCAGATAAAATCCCTGTAAATTTAAAACAATGGCCAAAATGTTAATCTGAAGAAGGTATAACAAATACTATTTTCTTTGCATTTGAAGATTTTTCGGATGGTTTGTAGTGTATTTTTAATTAGGCCCATGGTTTTAAATTTAGAAGCACTTTATCTGAAAGGGTGTTTAGAGGCTCAAGAAGGATATATTGAGCATATTATTTGAAGATGAAGCTAACATATTCTTTAATGATAAGTTTATTTTTCTGTATCCTGTAGGCTTCTTTCTTTTCTGAGCTCCCTCAAGGCCTTAATATAATTACGTTCTCTGCCCACTAGTTTTCTTGTCCTCCTTTCTCCCCAATTTGTCAAAATCTGCTCCTGGGGCAATAATCTGATAACTACACTGATTTGTTCATTTAGACTGTCGGCGTGCATATGTCAGGACTTCACTCCATGCCTCACTCCGTGTCACACGGACCCAGAGAAGCGCCAGACCTTACCAGCCCTAGTGGCCTAGTGGGGACCCAACTGTTTCAGTCACAGAGAAGGCATCTCAGGCAAGGCTGCCCCAGTGGCATGGAGGATGAGAAAGGGTAAAGAGACAGTTCCCCCAGTAGAGAACAGGTCAAAACTGCTCAAGGGTTTCTAGTAGGGGTTTTCGGGGGATGCCAGCAAGTGCATCCGTGTGTGAGTGCCTTGGGTACAACTGGCATCTTGCCTGCCACTTCCGTCCTGTTGCTACAGGATGAGGCCGGGCAGGAGGAGGGAGAGAGTGAGGCTCAGAATAGACTATGGGTTGATTCCGACTTACTCAGCTCACTGAGAAGCTCCAGGGAGCTGCCCAGTGGGGATAGAGCCTCTGATGCTTTCTTGGAGAAACTCAGCTTTGTTTCCTCCCTAACACAGGGTGACCCTGTAATTTATCATCCAAACCAGAACATCTGTGAGAATCAAAGGAGGTGCTCTCAGTATCACGAAATGTTCAGAAACCAGGACTGACCTGGAGAAATTGGATGTATGGCCACTCTGCCCAGGGTGAGTTAGAGGTTTATGCCAATGGCCTTCCATCACCTAATCAGAAAGGAGGCAGCCTATGGAAATAGCAAGGTTCAATTTGTTCATGAGTAAAACCTGCCCAGTTCCCAAGGGCACGACTGAAATGCAGATTCCTAGATTCCAGCACCAGATACTGAGATTCACTATGTGTAGGTGGTGAGATTCACTGTCTCTAGGCTAGCACTTAGGAATATGCATTTTAACAGACCTCCTGTGGGATGATCCAAGGGTCACATCTTGAGAAATGCTGGGTCGAGGGGTTAGGGTTGGGCATGGACCTGACCTTTTCCATTTTTGGCTGTGTAACCTTGGAAACATCGCCTTTCCAGACTTTAACTTTCTCAGCTGTGGAATGGACTTCATGTCTACCTCATAGGGGATTTTGTAGGTTAGAATAAACCTCACCAAAGTAGTAACACAAAGCATCCACTAAGTGGTAAATATTATGTTGAAATATAGAAAATGGACATTTTTTGTTTTGAAAATATGGAGTAGCAGAGATTTCATATGGCTTGACCTAATAGCTAAGGAAATACTCTGGTGGCTTCTTGAAGTGTGTTTTCCTGGGTGTTTGTCCTTGAGTGTTCAAGTGAGTACACATGGCAGGTTCTTAGATAAGGGACACGGGAGCTAGGAACTGAAAAATGGGATGATGCCTCTCATTCACAGTCTCGGCTTGCTGGAGGGATCTGCGGCAGCCTGGCTCAAACGTGACCTTGCACATGAACCACCTGGAGCTCATGTTAAAATGTAGGTTCAAACCCTGGGTTTGAGCCTCAACTCTGTAGTTTTAACCAGCTCCCAGGTAATAGTGATGCTAAGGCCGCTGGTCCAGGGACCTCACTTTAAGAGGGGAAGATCTAAGAAGCTTAAAGGGAGATCAATTTTAAAGCTGTCCCTAGGAGTTCTGACTGTCCAGTGAATGGAACTGAAGTGCCCATCTTCCTAAATTGAATGATATGAGTGAACATCTCTGGGGTGTCAGGATGCCCTTAAATTAACTGCCTTTTGGAAAGTATTTCTAGCAAAATTACTGTGCATTTTTCATAACAGAAATCCAGGAATTTAACTAATTCATATTCTTCTAGATAAAGCAAATTCCCTTTTCAAGAGGGCTTATTTTTTGACTACTATGCAGAATTTTAGAGCTTAAGTGCATGTATTCATTCATCAAATATGCCTTCAGCATCAACCATGTGCTCTGAACTCTGATAGGTTCTGGGCTAAAGAAGAATCAGAAGGAGACCTGCAGTAAGGTTCCAAATCTATTGAAGATGTTGCTGGGTAACAGCACAGAGTTCCCGACCTACGGTGTTTCATCCTCCCCACCAGGTCATGCTGCAAGAGGGGCAATTGATACGGCAATTATTCTAAGGCAGGGATTCATAAATAATATTCTGCAAGCTGAAATTTTATTTTTCCCATCTTTTTCCACTGTGTACATGGGGAAAATACTGTGTCAGAGGAAGAAATGACCTGGAGACATGTAAATGTTCCTCTATAGCATCAGTCAACTAATAGAAAAGAATTTGGTTTCAATAATTTCTAAAGCCACTTCCAACTACAAAATTCTGTCATTTAAAGCAGGGATGGGAGTTTGGGTCCAGGTCTACATCTCTTCTTTGAACCTTTGGATCACTCTTTCACTGTGGGGCTTCATTTATTTTTTTTTCCCACTACTCCTGTAACAGGTCATCTCTTGTCCAGGAAAGTGAATGTGAAGGAGTAAGGGGTAACAGATTTCATGGTCCGGCTATTATGTTGTTCCAGAGAGGTTTTGCGCTGTAACCATGAATCGTATTGCCCGTTTGCTGAGAGAGAGGAGGGTGCCTGAGCAGCTGCAGGTCTTTGTGTCTTCCCAACTCAGCACCAGCCAAGCCAGCCAAGCTTTGAGATTCCAGCCTCTCCCACCACACGCCTGCAACTGCCTGAGCGATCCCGAGTGACAGTCCCTCAGCACCGCCCAGTCAACTCCCAGAAACAGGAGAGAGAACAGTAATAAATGACTGTTGTTTCAAGCCAGAGTTTTGGGAGTGGTTTCTTATGTAGCAATAGATAAGCAGAATGGATGATAACTATGAAACTCTTTTCTTTTTTTAAGCTGCTGTCAGTCTTACAGCAAACGTTTTCTAAGCATCTACTGTGACAGGCTAAATTGCCTGTTCCTCTGCTCATATCACGTGCTTGTCCTCTCACTGGCCTGGCCAATGATGCTGTATTTTGGACACAGGCTAAAATTTGCTCATGCTCTCCTAAAGCATAGCAACCAGAACTAACCTGGACAGCTTGAGAACAAATGTCTGTGTTACTAACCACCGTAGGGGTTCTGTTTGCATCCCAGCTTTGATGCTCACCGACTATGTGACTCCAGCTGACTCACTGAGCCAGTCTGGACCCCAGTCTCCCCCCATCTAGGAACCAAGGTTATTAGCACTCACCTAGAAAGGACCATGTGGCTATTCAATGACATAATGTATGTAAAATACCTGGCACAATGCCTCACCTTAGTAAATGCTTACTAAATGGTAAATGCAGTGATTGTTTTCATTCCCTCTTCTTTTCTGGAGAAGTAATTGTTTTAATGCACCCTCAAATCAAATTAGCAGATCAAATTAGCTTTGGCAGCTACTTACATTATTGATCATACAGAATTTACAGTAAGAGAAAATCTTTAAGCCAATGCTTTTCAGACCCGGAGAAGATGATACCCGAATTCAGGGAACGGTCCCATCCATCTATATCTTACAAGTGCCCATAAGTGTGGTTCGTCCATGGGCACTGTTCACCACATACTTCTGTGTCAGCCACGATGCTTTTGCCTTTTCCTCATCTTGATTTTCTTGGTTGACTGTTTAATAATGAACACTATTAAATTTCAGCCTTTTACTGGCATCTGTTACAGATTCTGAGATACCTTTAGATAATAATTCTATCATCAAAGGTATTCAAAGATAATCCTTTGGACTTTCTGTCCCTGTCATTTTCACCAAGACACCTGGTACCTCATCATCTGTTATTCATAACAAACAGCATGTTGAACTGGAGTCTGTCAGCCTTGCACTGAAGAACTGCCCCCAGCTGGTTGTGGGCTCCTGAGCTATCCTTTGGGGGATGAATGTTTAACCAGTCATAAATCCACCTTGCCATGCTATCATCTGAGCCACAATTTCTATCTTCTTTTAAGAAATCAGGGGAGACTTTGACAAATGCTCTACTGAATCCAGAAGCCTTATATCTGCAGGGTCGCTGACAGGCCTGTCAAGAAGCCATAACAAAAAGGGGAGA